>APFE030431155.1:182997-242757 GCA_000404065.3 Pinus taeda
TAACCCCCTGGTTCACTACGTAGGTTAGTCATGGAAAGAATATAACACAACCCAACAATGTCTTCTCCCAAGCAAATGTGAGAGAACATTTTGAGGATGAGAGATGAATATATAAATTGGTAATTAATTGGAGAGGACCACGTTTTCTCCCAAGTAAATATGAGAGGACATTTTGGGAATGAGGTATGAATATATATATAATTTGGTAATGAATTGGAGAGGACTATGTCTTCTCAAAATTTAAAAATTTGAGGAGGTAAATAACAAAATTTATATTAGTACCAAATTTACAGTTTCATCAATGTAGCTATGTACCAATATTTCTTGATAATTATAAGTCCATATTTTAGGGAAATTTAAACACTTAGTAAAATTTGCAAGATAATATTAAATAGGTCATTAGATACACTCCTCCTTCAGAAAACTTCATCTTGAAGTTAGAGTGTAGAAGATACAAGAGTTTGAAGTAATTTGGCAATAAGGCATAACAAAAGGAGAGAGAGTTATAGTAGTAAAATTGATAAGTCAGACAATGACATTCCTTCCCATCAAACGTCTCCAACTGATCTATATCCTCCTATCCTACCTGACCTACTTCCATTCCTTCCCTATCCATTCTCTGCTGCTATATATGGTGGCATTAGCTATACCAATCTAACCACTGACGAAAACAACATGGTGGAAGTGTTGACTATCGACCTAACTTCCCCAGTAGGAAACTACAAATTCTCATCACACATCTAGGAGAGCGTGTCCACCACTTCCCTCCCATGATTCCAGGTTTGGAGGTTACACGGTGGGAAATACGTCCACCCCTCCTTACAACTAGGGTCAACACCTTAATATGGACCACACTACAGTGCTACTTGGACTTTTCATCGAATAATCCAATTAGGTCATCTTGCCACCTATCATTTACATTTTACTCATGTCATAAGATTGCATATCAAATAGACACCAAATGTAATAGAACAATGTACATTATACCTTTCCCCATGAGATATCACGACCTTCATTCAATGGAAGAGTAGATCTCAGCTATCATATAGTTCTTTCCAACATGTGGGTTAGCCTCATTCATGCATTTATATAACAACAAGATATATAAGTGATCTTCAATCATCATGTTATTAAGTCTAGTATCCACGTGTCAATCTTGCAATTCATACTGGAAATAAATCATAAATTCACTAAGTCATTAATTTATACAAATCATATCCACTTGAGCCATATATCAAACAAAATAATTCTGATAAGTCACGCACTAGATAATTCATCACTAAGTGAGTCATACATTTAGGTCATACATGAAACCATTTCCATCATCAATACCAAATCCATCAATTGATTTATATAAGTAGTTTCACGTGTCCAACCAAATCCATCAATTGATTTATATAAGTAGTTTCACATGTCCAACCAAATCCATCAATATTACATAATGTTCATAAATAAATAGCATAGAACTACAAAATAGAACCTTAGCATAGGTAGTTGTCTAATTCAAAAATGGGCATCAAAGATGGTCAAAAAGTGAGGGGTAGTTGCAATGTATAGTCTTTGCAACCTCCTCGGTAGCAAATCCTAGGATGTGGTTGTCCCACTGGATCCTTGTGAGTAAGTTGTATGGTATTGTAGAGAATTTATGTTATGTGATCAATTGCTAGGTCATTTAGTGCTTATATTCAAAGACCTTCTGTATTTTGGACCTTAATGTTTTCTTCTTGCAACCTCCATATACCAAATGAAACAAAGATTGTTTGAGAATTATTATATATGTAAAAGATTATGCTAACTCCTGGATATATAAAAAAAGGTAGAGCTAGTTCAAATGATACTATCACAATTGTATCTATTTACACATTAGAATATTGGATTGACACTTTCTAAATTACCATTAGTTTAAGGGCTTGAGTGTTTCTTTTTAAGTAAACACTATATGAAAAACACAACTAGATACTAAGGTGTGAAGCACAATTGAACATTGAAAAGTGAGAAATCCTATTTATGGACTTGTAATATTATGAAAAACATATTTAGAGACTCAATGAACCACAATTAAAACTAAGTAAATAAATTTTAATATTGTTAAAACATACCCTTGTAATGATTGTGAAGTGGAAAATAATTAGAGACTAAGATGTGAACAGTTATGAAATAATATTCATCAATTTACATGATTGTAAGAGTTTGTGAATTTTCTTTCTTGATATTTTTATTTTGGGTTTTACATGGTTTTCATTGTCATTTACATTCCATAAATTATTTCATCCATCATCAATCATTTGCATTGATGGTTACAAAAATTGACATCCTTTGGATCTTGTCACAATAATAAATACCAACACTTTGGATGGATTGTCATAACTTCTTATTCCATTCATCTTGAATAACCAATTTTTTATTTTTATTTTTACTAAGCGAAAGTAATATTTATTTTATTTAATTATATCTATCTATCTATATATATATACCAAAAAAACATTATTCACAAGTACCAATTCGACAAGGACCATGTTATAAAACAAATTATTTGTCCACTGCCTAAACTAAAATGTGGGACCAGATTGACAATTGTTTCAAGACCTTTGCAATTTTCCATCATGAACTCCCTTTTCAGCTTGTTCTCAATGCATAAACTATGAATGCATACTTGATGTCTCTCTGTGCAGTCCTATGCACCTCCAGTTCTTTCATTCTAATTGATGCAAACTATTAACTATTTGGGCTATGAACAGTTTGTCATAGAGAGATGGCTTGAACTATGAAACTGTCCTTTTCTCATCCAAGGTATAGTGTACCTTTGACGTAGCGCATCTTAGCCTAAACTTTTCTTCTATCTCCATAAGGTTTCTTCTCATGGTCATGTTGTACATGATGTCACAGCTCCATCACTTGGTGGTAAAATCTCTAGAGTGTTCTACCCATGTAAACATTCTGAAGGTTACCTGTGGTGAACCTAATTCTTCCCCATGCACCATTTGGCTTAAATTGCTTGGTTAAGGGAATGATTATCTTGTAGCCTTTTTATCTCCTACATAGAAAATATGCATGTTCACACCTTGCATTGGAATTATACACAAAAATAATTCTAGTCAATATTTGCTAATGGAGGTTGCCTTCACTTATTAATACGATGGTTGTGATTCTGGTTGACTTTAGTCAGTTTCCACATCTAAACTTTTGCATTATCATCAATAGATACTTGTGGGTCCATTTTTATCCACAACCTATTTGCATTCTTCCATGTGTCTTTGAATTTCAGCACATTCTATTTCTTGTGTTACAAAACAACCTACATGATGTGAATCCCATACTAATGCACATGAACAGTCCCATTTCTCATTTTGAATTTCTGAGAGAGGGGCTCGATGCCATTTTCCACAATTAATGTTTTTTTTTGCTATTTCGCCTTCAGAGCAGACACCCCCTTTCTTGTAAATGGTGGATATGCATTGAAGCCATATTTCTTTTGAGCCTAATGGAAGAGAATTTGTAGGTTTCTAGCCTTTTGGCCACCTATTATTCTATAAATTTTCTTCTGCAAGTTTCTTTTCAAAAAGTCTCTCCTTTAGTGATACTACAACTCCAAGAAATGGATTTCCTGGCGATTATGAGATACTCCCTGTACATTCGAGTATATCTGCCTGGTATTCCTTACCAATTTGAACTTTTGTTGTATAGCTTGCATTCTTATTACCTGTATTTCTAATAAGATAAGAATATCTCGATTCTGTGTTGCAATTAGTAGAGACTTTTATTCTGTTCTTTTTTTTTCTTATAGTTTTGCAAGTTGGACAAAACCAATATTGGACAGGTTTTGATTTCACTTTAGGTGCGAAAAAAGACATGTGTAATGACTCTTCACAGATATCACATATCAAAGTCCTTTCATCCTCCAACCTATCACATATTTTACAAGTACAATGGCAAGTGTTATCACTGACAACTCCTGGATACTCTGCATATGAAGGTGTTTGAGAAAACTGACCACATACTCGATATTTCTTTAAAATTGTTGTGCACCAAGCCTTTTCAGGGTCAATATATTTACCTGTTGTGATATCAAAAGATGCACTTTTACCTGGCTCAAGCATCTTCAACTCTGTCATGGAGGGTGATCCTTCCACGTTATAAACACAATCTTTCTCATTAATTGACTTACTCCTAAAATGCCCTGCTTTAGGGCTAGAAAGAGTCCTTTTATTATTCTTCCTATGATACACTTTTTCAATATTTTCTCTTGGTCTTTTGACAGTTGACGATATTTTTGCTAATTTATAAGGATTGCAGTCCTCGCCAGATGACATGTTATTCATATATCCAATCTGAGGGTCAGAAATAAGCTCTCTATCTTTCCTCTTCCAAATAACTTTGGTCTCGGAGAGTTTATCGTTTTTTTTTTTATATACCTTGTTTGAGCCATATTTTGGGATAAAATCATCTGATCCTTTTCAGCGTTAAGTGTTGTATTGGAAATTTTTCAGTTTTATATGGCTCTACCAAACCATTGGCACTTGAGTAAACAGGGTGATTATGGTCTCCATAAGCCATATTAGCTGGATATGGCTTTTCCTATATCATAATGACAAAAAATTCTTCGTAAGCCACCTCTAAGGGGGATGAATGCAAATCTTGATTACATGGACATCAGGATCAGATGCATGAACACATTAAAGGGGTTCTATTGCTTCTTAATGGACCTCAATAGCATGCATCTATGGTCTTTTCTTTTAAGGAAGTTGAAGGATGTTAGCCTCGACGTGTTCGTCTTCCTGATTCCTAGTGAAATATGAAGTGATCCTTATGGGCTCCTCCCTTGGCTTTCGACTTACATATTGAGTTGTCTTGTGACAAGTGATACTCAGTGGACTTTGTCGTTATGGTAAATGGACTTAGATACTTGCTGGACATTGTCGCTATGAGTTGGTTTTAGACTATCTGGTTGGTGGCATTGCCAGGCTTTGTCATTGCAGAATCAGGATTGTAGATTGCTTCTAAGTGGGTTGATCCAAGACTATCCTACCAGTTGCATTACTTTTGTAACTATGGAACTAGTGTTTCAGATCATCCTTGATCTAAAACCTATAATTGTTGAGGGTTATAGTTTATAAACTGGTGTCTCATCCTTTTTTTGTAGGTCAAAAGCATCTCTATAGAGCATACGCATGCATATAGATTCTATTTACAATCTCCCCCTCACCTCTTGCTTAAAAAAAAGGACAAGTTTGTCTTGGAGGGCATCTATCAATAATATCTTTATTGTAGGATTACTTCACCTAAGGCCTTCAGCCTCAAAATATTGTTTTAAACTAGATACTTCCTACATCAAAATGGATCTATCCATCTTACAAGGGTATCTTTATTGGCTTTAGTGACTTAGTCTCATGAACTATGAATTCCTCTCAGACAGAATAAGTCAATGCTCATCAACTTCACCTTACGATAGATCGTCATATTCCAAGAGACTATCATATATGAAGGCACTACTTTAATATTTATGAAAGCGGAGTCCACAGAATGTTCTGTCCCGATAAGATAAATCATTACTACCTAAATATCACCATGCATATCCAGATAATTTACTCTTCAAAAGCCAAATTTGGAGAACTTTTGTCTTTTGGTGTCCAGTTTACTATGAAATCGAAAGTTACGCAAGGACTCAGATAGGTTAGTTTGCATCTTTTCATTGTGTTTAGATTTATTCATTTGGAAGTTGTGCACTCACTGGTGTTACTTGCTCAATATAAACATCCCATATAGATCCTCTCTTATTTACTCACTACCCGTTGATCCACATCTACAATTGGCTAAAACAGAAGTATAGATTGGGTTGAATCTTAGTTACTAGACATTGTCGTTAAGCTCAAAACGTTTGACAGAATATACAAATATATGTATCCTCTTCAGCTCTCCAGGATCTTCATCACACATAGTAAGATTTCTACACAAGCATTCAAATGGATATCTACCTTGAATATAGGAAAATACATCTTTATTGTCAAGAGAGTATGCACAAACAATATTGTCCATACCAGCAAACTTACAACCATGGAATGTTTGAGGTTAACCCCATAGTTCATGAAGGAAAGAGGAAAAATGAAATTTTACCCCCATATTTGACAATGTAACACAAAATCACAAAATATTACTCTGTATCTCTGTAAACTAAAACCTAATGGTATGCCCATCACTTTGGGTCAAGTATGTTGGATTTTAACACCATAGTTGATGAAGGAAACCAATAAAGGCTAATTGCTTTTCTGACTAGCCTACAAAAAACTTCAAATCAAGGGTACATTTGTTCAGACATGTATCTTCATAGATTTGTTAAGATGAATAAAAAAAACCTCGAAATGGCAATCTAGTAGAGGTGGAACATTGCTTATGTCGATTTGGTGGAATTTTGCCTTCAGACTGAGGGATAGTACAGTCTAATAGAGCACAAACAATTTGTGAGGATCTGCAGATGAAGTGACACAAATGATTGATGTACTCATGCCACTTTCTTAATAACCAAAGGGCACTGCTACTAGTTATCCATGTGCCTTGCTATCTTACTTTATGAGCTAATTTTACGCCAGCCAAATAAATTTGAACAATTTAAACAACAAAGTATTTCAATTAGTAAGACCATTTTGTACAATTTTGAGCTGGTAATTCTACACTGGGGTAGTAAGTTCTGGTTGTGGCATGGAGTGTCTAGGAGGTTCTATATGACTAGAAAATCACTTACAAATGTACTGCACTAGTGCATGTGGTATGAAATCATCACATAACTTTACAAAAAAAATCATATTGATCACCATTTTGAACCAAAAAAAATGTACTGAATAAACCAAAAGAATCAAAGCCCATATCTTCTTCTATCACTGTAAAAATAATGGTGACGTTATATGCCTCAATCAATCCTTACCTCCAGTTTTACGAAACCCAAAATAATGTGTGGTGCCATTGAACAAGCGAGGATCAATGCAGTAAACAGTTAACCTTCACAAGGAACATAACGGTGCTTATTCAATTGAATAATGTTTGGTTAGCAAATTTTCAAATGAGTTATTAGTAGTAAGATCTGAGATTTATGTATCTGTATCTTGTTGCTAGCTCACTAATGATAATGGATTTCTTCATAGATCCGTGGAAGGATGTATTTCAGTTGATAAAATATAGATATTGAGTCACGAGCAAAGTATTGTAGGTTGCCAATTAACAAAATATGTTATATTGGGATATCTTCTTCTCGGGCTGAAGCTAAGCTACCTGTTTCCCACATATTGTGTAAAAAAGGGTTTGATCACGGGTTATTTTAACAAGCTTTCGATGTCTCTACAGGATATTTTTAGGATAAGCAAGTCCAAAATTCAGACATAAGTTCTGGAATCTAGCATATGATAGTACCTAGCTACAATGATTTGGAATTAGCTTCACATATAGCTATTGGCATAAGTAATCACCATGGAATCTCTCATATTCCCAATGCAATTACAAGAAAGGAAAACCTGAAGTAGGATAAAATTGTTAATGTTGGATCATATTACCAGATTGCATTGATAGAGATCTTGAACAAAGAATCAAAGGGTATTTCCCTAGTTTTGACTTTTCCAGATGCGCCTCCTTCTACCCTAAATGCTGAAGTTGTTGAAAAAAATGATTTGAGCGTTGGTTCTTTATTGAAGAAATTAAAGATAGAATGCCCTAGTCAGGATGATATTATAACAAATATAAATGATTATACTAATGGAAATAAAAAAGCAATGAAGTTTATGGAACTTGTAGGTTGCTATGAGCATCCTCTTCCACTTAATTCCTTGTTGTTAAGTGTTCAGGGAAAAGTTGTTCATCTCTGTGTCGTATGTGGTCTTCTGCAAGAATCGCTCCATTGGTCTCAAAAAGGAAGAAACTGTTTAATGAATTAGTAAATGTAAAAGGAAATATAAGGGTATTTTTCCGTGTTCACCCTCTTTTTGAGGATGAGGGGGTACTAGAAATAGAATTTCCTGATGATTTTATGATACGTGTAAATCTTGGTGGTGATCTTGTTACAAGTTCTAAAAAGTATTTTGAATTTGACAAAGTTTATGGACCTCATGTTGGCCAAGGGGATTTCTTTCAAGATGTTCAGCCTTTAGCACGGTCTGATTTTGATGGATACAACGCCTCTATATTTTCCTATGGTCAAATGGGCTCTGGGAAAACATATACAATGGAAGGTTCAAGCCATGACCACGGACTTTATTTTAGGGTGTTTGAGGAGCTATTCGATTTTTCTAATACTAACACATATTCTTCTAAATTCGACTTCCAGGTTACAATGTTTGAGCTCCACATGAGGAGGTTCATGATTTTCTTTTCAACACCAGTGGAAATCCCTCAAAAATATGTATGTATCCGACAGAGTTTTCTATTGAACTTGTACAGGAAAAAGTTGAAAATCCAATTGACTTTTCGAGTGTGCTAGAATTAGGAATACAAAACCGAGGAATGGACACCATGAATGTTTGAAGAATGTAGCTATTCTCATTTGGTTGTTACAATTCATATACAATTGTCTACCAGCCTCACTGGGGAGTGCCAATATAGCAATATTTCGATGGTTGATTTAGCTAGAATTGAGTGTTTGCCTAGGGAGGAAGCTAATGGGGACTGCCTCAAAGAGTTGTTACATGTAATAAATCATTATCTACATTGGGGAATGTTTTAATTGCTTTGACATCAAAGAAGGACCACATACCTTATGATAACTCAAGGCTCACTCAAATGCTCTCACATTATTTAGGTGGTGATTCCAGGACTTTGATTATTGTTAATGTGAGTCCCAACCATGCATAAATATAGGAGACAATATCGTCTCTTAATTTTCCTGCAAGAGCTCGAAATGTTGAACTCAGTCTCCGAAATCATGATACCATAAAGAAGTGGGAAGATGTGGCAAATGAAGCTCACAAAAAGATATATGAAAAAGAAAAGGAAATTTCAAAGGAAAGGCAAGAGGTTATGCTTTTAGAGAAGGCACTGACAGAGGTAGATGATCAATCTCTTCTCTTATTCAACGAAGTAAAAAAAATATTGGAATGTTGCATTTTCATTACAGGTAGATTTAAAGACAGAGAGTGTAATGCTACAAGAGAAACAGAAATATGAAGAGGAACAAAATGCACAACTAAGAAATCAAGCAGCACATATTATGAAGGTTGAATAGGAACATAAGATCCAGTTGCAAGAACACACAACTGTGATTCAAATTCTCGAGACCAAAGTTAAAGAGTTGGAAAATAAGCTTGCTAAAGCTCAAGCTACTAAGGCAATTGAGCTTTTTGAGCGGCTCACTGAGAAAAGTTCATCAGTAGGCCTACAAAAGGTTGCAAGGATAGGTTCAAGAGGATATGATAAAGATGAATGTGGGTGTGATGAGTTTCTTATAACCAAAAGACGTAAAAAAAAAAAAAAACTATTCCAAAGAAGGTAGGCTTCAAGGTCCAGATTTTGAACCTAGGCTCTGATACCACATGTGAGGTCCCATCCTAGGGTCTTCTACCAGATCTATATTATCTAATTTTAAATGCAATAATTTATTTTCTAACAGGACATTTAAATGATGATAATTTACCATTTAAAATCTAATTCCTACAATTTAAATAGTGAACATTTCATTTCAATCACTTACATGAATAATCTATGCATAGAAGGAATACATGTAATGATAGCCCATTGGAGATGCCCTTGAGCTGTTGCTCCTGCTAGAATACTCCTCTTGACTACCGTTTGGATTTACCTCCCAGCCAACTAGGAAGTAATTCCTAGTTCAGGAAACCTCCACAGGTTCTCTAGCCCTTCGAGCCCAAGTCCAACCAGATGTAGTGTGTCCAAGATGAATAATATTCCCCTCCTCTCTCTCAAAAAATTCCTCCAAAACCACAGCCAAACCAAAACCAAAAGCAAGACCAAGCCTTCCCTTCCTCCCCGCATCCTTCCCCTTTTATGCCCCCTCCTCTTCTCCACCTCAACCACCTCTCCTTAATGTCTTAACTTCTCCCTCATCCTTACATTTGATTTCTCTTCTCCCAAGTAAACAAGAGAGGACATTTGAGAATGTGATATGAATATAAAATTGGGTAATTAATTGGAAAGGATCATGTCTTCTCCCAACTAAATATTTTTGGGATGAGAGATTAATATATAAATTGGTAATTAATTGGAAAAGACCATGTCTTTTCCCAAGTAAATGTGAGAGGACATTTTGGGGATGAGAGATGAATATATAGATTGGTAATTAATTGGAGAGACCATGTCTTCTTCCAAGCAAACCTGAGAGGACATTTCAGAATGTGATATGAATATAAAATTGGGTAATTAATTGGAGATGACCATGTCTTCTCCCAAGTAAATGTGAGAGGAGATTTTGGGGATGAGAGATGAATATATAAATTGGTAATTAATTGGAGAGGAGAATGTCTTCTCCCTAGTAAATCTGAGAGAACATTTTGGGATTGAGGTGTGAATATATATATAATTTGGTAATGAATTGGAGAGGACTATGTCTTCTCAAAATTAAAAAATTTGGGGAGGTAACTAACAAAATTTATATGAGTACCAAATTTACAATTTCACCAATGTAAGCATATACCATTCTTGGTAATTATAAGTCCATATTTTAAGGAATTTAAACACTTATTAAAACTTGCAGGATAAGATTAAATAGGTCATTACAATAATACATACCTTTTGTAATAGTTACACCTCATGTAGATCAAAATATTGCTCCATCTGTAGTATTCAATTTACCGGACCCTTGCCATGAAACTTCCTCATATCTCCCTTTCTTGATTTTAGGAGCTGAAACTTGAAATGATTATAAATTTGTGATTTCGGCTCTTCAAGTTCCAAAATTGCGATCTGCAGTAGTCCTCTATGTCCTCTTTCCAATGCCACTAGCCTGATCAAAATTGGATTCTCCAAGAAAGAGTTATGCACAATCTCCCAAGATGGCTTGATTATATACCTTTTCAGAAGAGAAAACTCACGTGAAGTGCCACGTGTCACGATTTTGACCTTTGGATCTAAACAATATAAACAAGAAACTAGAGTTTGTCCTCTTTCTGCAACTTCTTACGAAATTTTAATCTGATGCCCAGAGAGACAGTTATGACGATTTTCCCAATGTGACCTATTTGTAATGTAATTTGGGGGTCTGCAAAATCCCTAACTTCCTCAGACTATATCTCCACAACTATAGCGAGACGGGAACTGATATTTGAAGCCACGGTTCAGAACCACTTCTTCTAAAATGGGTTTTTATTTTAGTTTCTGAAACTTCGTAACAAAAGAGTTATAGCAAAAATCCCACAATGACCTGTTTTAGTTGAAATTATGGAGCTTGCAAAATCCCTACCTTCCTCAGATCATAACTCTGAAAGTATAGTGAGACAAGCTCTGAAATACGAAGCCAAGGTTCAACGTGAGTTCATCTCAAATATGTTTTTTTTCTTCCTTCTAAAACACCGTGGAAACAAAGTTATAGCACAAATGCTATGACGACCTATTTGGAGCAGTGAAACCCGAGAATCCAAAGCTTTGATACCAAATGTTATGAAACCAACTCACAGAAAGATAGAAAAGATAGATCAATGCCTTAGAAATAAGCCTCTTTAAGTGGACAAGCTCCTTTACATGACACAAATGAACAATTCTTAGATGATACAAATGACAAGACCTTCTTTCTATATATAGGAGTCTAAGGAGTCATAATATAATCAGAGCCGAGATAACAATAATAATGTAAAGACACAATAATAACAATAGTGGACTTCTATGGGGCACAATAATAACAATATGGGGACTACATGGGTGCAACAATATAATAAGGGGGTAGTTCTAATAACAATAAGGGGTTACACTAGTAGTATAGGGGCCTAACAAAGTATGCGTGTTGATGCCACGTAAGAAACATATTACATCTTAACAAACCGCAAAGATGTTCTTCCAAAATGTATGGGTACACTTTGGTTTTCCCACTTCTATTATTTATGGTCAATATTCTCGATTTGTCGGGAAGTTTTGGTCAAGTTATTAGGCACTCATGGACACAAAGTTGAAGAAGAGCACAACATTTCATCCACAAATTTATGCCTAGACAGAAGTGGTAAACAAAACAATGGGGCATCTACTTCATGGATATCGTGTTAAGCATCCTAAACTTTGGGATGAACATTTGCATTACATCCATCATGCCTACAATAGTGCCAAACATTCATCTACGCAAGTATCTCCATTTGAATCTTGTTTAGGTTATTTGCCAAAGTCTCATTTAGATTTTATCCTTGGTAAAGATTTTACAATAGATAGACATGATGTGGACAAAACCAATAATTGTATTGAACAAATTCATCTAGCTCATCAAAGCATACAAGAACAACTTGAGAAAAGTAGAGCCAAGTACAATGCAAGACATGACAAGCATCAGGTTGATCATGATCTCCAAGTGGGAGATAAAGTTTGGTTGTATTTCAACAAGGAAAGACTTCAAGGTGAAGGTAAAAATCTCAAGCCAATAAGATATGGTCCTTTTAGGATTTTGGAGAAGATTGGTAACAATGCTTTCCGATTCGATTTACCACCTTACATGAAAATGTATTATGTCATGAATGTGGAAAACTTGAGATTGTATCAACCTCCTTTGATTGATGATCATGAAGAGAATTTTCAAATTCCAACCATTGAAGATTCTTTTTCCTAAATATTTAGATGAGTTGCAAGAAGATACAATTCTTGACAAGAA
Organism: Pinus taeda; assembly: GCA_000404065.3. Taxonomy (NCBI): domain Eukaryota; kingdom Viridiplantae; phylum Streptophyta; class Pinopsida; order Pinales; family Pinaceae; genus Pinus; species Pinus taeda. The sequence goes on from APFE030431155.1 coordinate 195,773, forward strand.
AATCAGCACTTCACATAAAGGTGATGTGGAGTGTCTTCAAGTGAGGCTCAAAGGTACTAATCCAAGTAAAGTAAGGTGGATTGAGATCGGGAAAGTGAGGGAAAGGTAAACAATTTTGTGAAGTTGCATAACATATAGTAGGGAATTGGAGAAAGAGGCCTAACTTTGTCATTTTTCAACCTTTTTGAGCCCAAGAAAAGCCTATACATGGTTTTCTAGATGTTTTGAACTCAATCATAGTATCATGTTTGAAATTTGATCTATGTCAACTGATGTAATTTCATATTTGAGCATATAATTTAAAGGCCCAACATTGGGAGTTGGACCCAGAGACGTAGCTCAAAAGGGGTGAAATCCATCACCAAAATGTTGTTTGTGTGGTGTTGTTGATGGTCTATTTTTCCTTGTTTTATTTCTGCAAAACTTAACTAAAAATACTAAGTTTATGTGCTTTTGCAAATTGATCTATTGCCCACAAGACATAAGCTTGCAAACTTTTTATGAAACTTTCAAGTTTTTTAATTTTAGATCAAATGGATGCAATCCATATCGAATTCCCAACATGTGCATGATTTAACACAAAGGCACATTTTGATGGATTTGATCGCTGACTTTTGAGTAGATCAATGGCTTCTATTGATATCATATTGGAAAACGTGAGAGGGTTTAACATAAAGTGACTTTATATATGTTAATATCTATAAAGTCAATTTCAAAATCTCATAAATGATTATGGCTCATCTCATTTGAGACAATGGTTTCTAGCCTCTAATTGAATTTGTATCAATGGCCAATGAAAATACCGTAATACATAATAACAACTGTTCATTTCCTCATTTTGTGCCTAATGAAAATACCCTAATACATAATAACAACTGTTCATTTCCTCATTTTGTGCCTGGGAGATTTGAAACACCAATTGAGGAAAATTTAAAGATGAGTGAGCATTTCATGATCTTTGACATCACATCCTCCCATTATATGTGATACCATGTCATTACATCATATTTCCACTCACATTTACTCGTATTGGAAGAAATTCTGAACTATCCATTTCCATCCAAAAGAAAAATCCCTTGATCTTTGAATAACATAGCCATTTGATTCACTTCATCATTTCCTTTTCCCCTTTTGCAAGTATGTTACTGTGTGTGCTATGTCTCATTCATCCTCTTGCAATACAATAACCCAAAGGATTTGAATGTATAGAAAAACCATGATGGATCACATAAGTTGTGGTTCAATAATATGGAATCCTCGAGTCTCAATAATTAGATCACATCACTTTAAGAATTTAAACGAGCAACCCATGTGAGGTGTATACCAATTGGTTTGTGCCAGTTTCATCCTTGTTAAGTTTAATGTTAAAATATCATTAGGAAAGGTTGAGAGAGAGAGACAATTGTCAAACTATCCCATAGGAAAGGCTGAGAGAGAGAGCCAATTGTAAAACTATCCCATAAGATATTTCTTTACATTGTATTTGGTGATTAGGGACATATTTGGCCAATTGTGATAAAAATCTAAGAGTAGATGACCACTGAGATAGATTCTACCCTGGTTTCAATGTAGAAAGCTAAATGATATTTTTATAGTTTTATTTAACTTTTTAATAAGTATGAAAAATATAAAAATGATATATTAATATTTAAAAAAGAAAATTTATGAATCATAAAATATAACCTTTTCCAAATAATTAGAATTAAATTTCAAGTTGTCTTTAGTGCCATTTTTTGGAAGTTTTTTGGGTGGGTTTTTCCGGTCTAATTTCTCTAAAACCAGGCAGTCCGGCAGGAAGGAATTTATTGAAATCACACGTTTGATGGGTAACCCTGCACAATCGAAGTGCCCTAGGGGTTTTTTGTGGTGCTAAATCCGTATCTACGGTAAAAAAAACCAGTGTAAATAACACAAATCAATATTTCACCTCAAAATTTTAAGCCAGATCCTAAAAAGTGGCACTAAAAAAAACTCCATTAAATTTTATAAATTAAAAAATATAATACCTTCCAAATAAGTAAAAATTATAGAAATTAAAAATTCTCTAAAATCTAGCAAGAATTTATTGAAATCACACGTTTGATGGGTAACCCCTCCACAATCCAAGTGCCCTAGAAGTTGTCAGGGTGTTGAATCCATATATACAATAAAAAAACAAGTTTAAATAAGGAAAATCAATATTTCACTTCAAATTTTTAAGCCAAATCCAACACAAGAAAATCTAAAAAATCACACTAAAAACAACTCTATTAAATTTTATAAATTAAAAAATGTAATATTTTCGAAATAACTAAAAATTATAAAAATTAAAAAATAATACACGAATTAGGAAAAATAAGAAAACATAAAATTCAAATATCTTTGACCAGCCGTCAAACACAGTATGAATTGCCGTTTTTGGATGTTTTCGAACATAAAAATTACAAAATTCAATTATCTTTGACCAGCCGTCAAACACAATATGACATGCCGTTTTTGGATGTTTTCTAGAAAAGCCAAACATAACGTTCAAGCATTACCGTTACCATAGCATTTAAGGATACTCATATAAGTTTTTTCAGTAAGAAAAAAGCTTGATAATATTATAAATTATTGATTCCAGTAGGATAGAGAGCCAAAATTTGTAGTTGGATAAACAATCTATGCTGTAAAGATGTATGATACAAAACAATGTTCTAGAAACCATAGCATAGATAGATTCTGGGGATAGGAGACAAAATCCAAAACCCGCTACACTTGCAAAAGTGAGAAGCATGTGTTTTTAGAAAAAAATCTGAATAACAGGTTCATGAAACATACCAGGACCTGTAGTTTGATCACTATGTACCAAGAAGTGAGAAATCTTGGATTTGATGTGTTTCTTTCCCCCAATGCTATGTTTATATTCCATTTTCCCATTTGTGTATGGAGCTCTTTCTTTGAAAGATCATTTGCAAGTATGGAGCCCTTTCTTTCAAAGATCATTTGTAAGTAGTCTATCCATCCCAAAAATGAGAACAATTTCGATGCACATAGAAAATGAGATTCCCTCCCCAATTAACAAAATTACACCATAGTCTAACAATTATGTTTTTTTGTCTTGAAAATTATAGAAATTCAGGTCATATTTTAAAAGAAGTTAGTAGAGATTTCTGTAAATCTAAATTAAAACTGTTATAATTTATAATTTTAAGTGTCTTTGAAATTTTTAATAGTACTAAATTTATTTCAATCACCAAATTTAAAAATTGTTTTTACAAAAAAAATTAAATATTTTTTACCCAAATTCCAATCACTTTTAACCATCCAAAAAATTCCTCAACTCTAAGATCCTCCTAAATAAACGAATTTTCTTAACAATAATTGTACGTGTGAACCCTTCATGTGAAGAACTCTAGAATGACTGTTTATGTGGAGGACTCAAAATAATATTATACACTTACAGGGCTAGATTTTCAACATTTATTATTCTTTTCACATGGGCTAGCACGTGTACTTATGAGCTACGTCTTTAAATATAGTTTTGATATAAATAATTTTCCAATGTAAACGCGACAGCAAATTATGAAATTTGAATGAATGTGCTAATTAGTTATTCCATTAAAATAATAAATGAATGAGCAGCTCAATCCGATGATTACCTTCAGATTATAAAGAATATGCTAAACATGTATTATAATAATAATATATCTCCTGTCACGGAAAAATCTGCGTATTGATTACAGCATTCGTCCTTCTGTTATTGGCGGCATGGATATTATTTCTATATAATTTTTAGACTAAAGGTTGACAGCACATATTCATATGAGAATTGTGAAAGTTTGTTTAATTTGTTATGTTAAGTCAAATAAATATTATTTTATCGCATAGGGTCGTTTAACCAGAAAATTTAAAAATGTATATAATTTATATGAAAATTAAATTAAGGAAAACAATTATAATTATTTAAATTTAATTGTTATTATATATTTTAAAAAATGATAATATTTATTAGTTGGAATGTTTAATTTGTAATATTAGTGAAAATGAAGTGTTACTTAACTTGAAAGTTTTGGGTTTAAATTTTATTCTATTTTTCCATTGAGACGAAAATTTAAACATCATAAAAAAATAGCCTTACCAAGATTTACTATTAAAACAAACTACCAAAAACAATTTCAAATCTAATAAAACTCCTCGTATAAGATATTCCATATATTCCATAAAAAGAAGTATATTCCTGGCAATACTTTCAGTACTCATCGACTTTTTAGGTTGTCATCGGTGAGTAAACTCGCTGAAGTTTACCAGTTTGCTACAACTAACCTAGTTCGATTTTGACAGGGTGGCTCCACCAGAAAGCTATACCTAGGAACTTCGAAGAAACCAGGACTTCATATTTTTTTCTTCCTGTCAAGTTTGTACTAACATGGTCTCTGCCCATTGACAAATTTATTTTCTGACAGTTAACAGTATGTCAGTAAACACAGTAAACAATTTAGTTACAGATAAGCATAGAACATCCGACTTTAGTTCAGGGCATTAAGATGTGGACATGTGAACATGTGAATCTTTTTTAGGAAAGGAGATCTGAATTTAGTTGGGGTGTATTCGTTGCATGTTGACGAGAGAATAATATGGATTGCCTTCTCCTTTGCTCATCAGATAAGAATGACTTCCCTGCTCAATCACTTTCCCTTCTTGAATCACGGCAATCGAATCTGCATTCTGAATGGTGGTGAGTCGATGAGCTATCACAATGCTCGTTCTCCCCACCATTATTCTGTCCAGGGCCTCTTGAACAATCTTCTCCGACTGGCTGTCCAATGCGCTTGTTGCCTCGTCCAGCAGTAATATGCTCGGATTCTTTATTATAGCCCTCGCTATTGCAATCCGCTGCTTTTGTCCTCCAGATAATTGAACTCCCCTGTCCCCGCAGTTTGTTTCGTAACCATCCTCCAAAGAGCTGCACAAATCCAAGTTAATTTCACTGGTCTGATTCAATAAATCTTAATTTATTGCATCAACATTCTATTTGAATTGAACAATTGCAGTATTCACCTGATGAAGTCGTGAGCATTTGCAGCCTTGGCAGCTTCGATCATCTCCACTTCGGTTGCATTCTCTTTTCCGTAGAGAATGTTTTCTCGAATGCTTCCTCCAAATAGGGTGGGTTCCTGACCAACCAGAGCTATATGCTTTCTCAGACTCCTCAGATTGAACGTCCTGATGTCCCTGCCATCGATTTTCACCGTCCCTTTTAATGGGTCGTAGAATCTTTCGATTAATCCAATGATGGTGGACTTTCCTGACCCGCTCTGTCCTACAAGTGCCATGCTGGTGCCTGCCTTTATTCTTAAGCAGAAGTTCTTGAAGATGATCACATCGGGGCGAGCTGGGTAAGCGAAGTCCACGTTTCTCACGTCCATGTTTCCTTCTATCTTATCCGGGATCTCGCCCTTCTCATCGTCTGGGTTTATGCGGCTCTCTCTGTCCAGGATGCCGAACACAGACTTCACTGTATCAGAGCCTCTAGCGATGTCGCTGCTCATACTGCCTGCGTCTGCTAGCACTTTCCCTGTGCTCATCAGAATGAAGAAAGTTTGAAAAAGATCTTTAGAGCTGATATACCCCTTATAAACAAGGTGCCCTCCATACCAAAAATCCAGAGCCGTATTGCATATATTGATGCATTGTGAAAGTCCCAGGACGACTCCCGCAAACAAAGATTGTTTGATGTTGTTTCTCCGAGGGCCTTCTTGAGTCTTTTCGAAGAGCCGGAGAAACTTTTCCTGTGAAGAGAAGGCACTGATAGTACGATGGTTAGCGACAGCCTCGGACGCAAGCTGACTACCCTCATCTTGAGCTTTCTGAGCCTTCTGAGACATGGTCTTGAGCATAACCTTCTTGGTGTAGAAACATAATATTACCAGAGGTTGCGCTGCGATAATTACAATTGCAAGACGCCATGCTATAACCAAACCCATTGTGAAGGCGATCGTCACAGCAGATACAGTTTGTACAAGTAGCGATATACGATCTCCCACCAGAGATCTCACCTGTATCACAAATAAGAGATAAAAGCTTTCAAATTGTCACAAAATTTTATCACGATCACATATTCGATACAATCATATAAATTTAATGTCAGATACTTGCCACATTAGCCTCTGTCGCGAGTCTCGAGCACACGGCTCCGCTGGAATTCTCGTCCTTATCGAACCACCCAACCTCGAAAGTCAGAATCTTGGAAAGCATCCGCTCACGAATCCTTTTCGTAAGATATTCTCCCATGGCTCCGAAGTTGTAATGTTGCAATAGATTTACTGTGAACGATACTACTGTCAAGCCCACAAAAATGGTGGCGTATTCTTTGATTTTGGATTTGATCTCGTCATGGTCATGGAGGAAAAATACTGATATCACGCTCCCCATGAACAAGGAATAAACAGGATAAACTGCCCCATAACCCAAGGCTCCCAAACAGCCTAATACAGCTTCCTTCCACTCTGGAGAATTTAAAAGAAGCAGTCGACGGAATGAAGGGGCGGCAGGAGCTTTATCTTCATAGACCCCTTCTTCATGGCCTGTTGACGACGTATTCGAACTGGATCTACTATATAACCCAGAGCTCTTCGCTCTCAAAGACGAGGGTCGGATATTGTCCCCTTCGGCTGTCTCATCTGAATTATCTGCTGCGGCCTGTTGCAGTTGCACCAAAGTAGCGTATGCTCCGTTGGGTTTATATATCAGATCTTCATGCGAACCTGTCTCTATCACCTGACCCGCTTGAACCACTGCAATCATGTCCGCGTTACGGATGGTGGAGAGGCGATGAGCAACAATAACTGTTGTGCGCCCAACTGAAGCTTGGTCTAGAGCATCCTGAACGATCTTCTCGGATTCCGCATCCAGAGCACTAGTAGCCTCGTCAAGAAGAAGTAGACGAGGATCTTTGAGCATAGCTCTAGCAATGGCTATACGTTGCTTTTGCCCTCCCGACATCTGCACTCCACGCTCCCCTACCTGCAATCCCCAAATCAAAGAAAACTTGTGAAATCGACTGCACTTTCTAGAGATAGAGATGAAAAAAAAACCGTAATCTTACCTGTGTGTCATAACCATCTGGTAGTTGACTGATGAAATTGTGAGCATTGGAAGCTTTGGCGGCAGCAATTACTTGGTCAATGCTGGCTCCTTCCTTTCCGAACAAGATGTTCTCCTTGATCGATGTAGCGAAGAGTGCTGGTTCTTGACTTACTAATCCAATTTGTGAACGCAACCATTTCAACTGTAGAGCTTTAATGTTCACTCCATCAAGAACAATCTCTCCTGCCTGGGGATCATAAAATCTCTCTATCAACGCCACAGCCGTAGACTTGCCTGACCCACTTCCTCCCACCAACGCAACGGTCTTACTTGGGGGAATTGTTAGACAGAAACTGCGAAATATCTTGGTGTCTGGCCGAGATGGATACGCAAACTCAACATTTCTAAATTCAACTTCACCGCTAACTTCCTGCAATATTTCTCCTTCTAGATCATCCGAATCAATGGCGGGATCTCTATCAATCATATCAAAGATGCATTTACCAGCAACCCGTGCTTCTGAAAAGTTTCTGAGATTCGGAAGCGCAGTCCCTAGACCTCTGCAAACACATCAATTATTCCATAAATCTTGTTTGAAATCCGTCGGAAAATGGGGTAGATTTGCTGTTCAGCAAGATCTGAAATTACAGAACCAATGAAAAGAGAAAAATTCAGAGAAAGAAAGCTTACAAGCCACCCATAAGTAAAGAAACTGAAGTCACGAATATCTTTCCTCCTGACGCGCCATGATACATGACCAATCTGCTACCATACCACGAGTTGAAGGCCCAGATACCGAATGACACTCCCCCGCTTCCTATTGCCAAGCCTTTCACAAGACCTTGTTTAAGCCCAAGCTCTACAGTTCCATTAAGTGCATCGGAGAACTTCGCCATTGTTCTTTCCTCTCCAACGAAAGAAAAGACCGTTCGAATCGATGACAGAGCTTGCTCTGCGATATTCCCAGCTACATTATAGGCTTCATTAAGCTTCTTCGAAGTCTCCCCCAGGATCCGCCCATACAAAATTCCTGGAATCATCAGCAAGATAATGAAAGGGAATGACACTGTTGCGAGTCTCCATGTCAAGTAGAATGCCACAAAATAACTGCCGACGAACAGAGACATATTCATGATGAAGCTGGGTAGCTGAAGATGGACAATATTAGCATCAGAACTGAAAACTCAACGAAGATTCGGAGCAATGTTAAATTAGATGAGAGGATAGAGTAATCAAGATCATACCTTTTCAGCGAAAACGTCCTGTATAATGAGAGTATCATTAGAAACGCTGGTAACCACTTCTGATGTGGTAGTTCCTTCAGTGTCAAAGAATCCTTCGTCTTGCCTCAATACCGCTTTCAAATACTTTATACGCATCCTAGATGCTTGCCTTTCACCAGTTCTCGCCCAACAGAACGCCTCTGATCATACAAAGCACAGCAACATCATTTCAACAATAACCCTTGAATTCAAAAACACTCTGGAATGGGCGAAAGGGCGGAAGCAAAAAGCAGCAGTTATACCCACCAAGAAACGCAGCAACCATCACACCGATCGACAAATACACTAGACGCAAAGTATACTGCACAATTTAACAACACCCAGTCTTTAATCACTATACAAGATCGTCGCTTTTATAGCGTTTCAGAGGGTTGAAGGATACGAGAATTACCGTGCTGATCATATGAGTGAAATTAATGCCCGATGGACCCTTTCCTATTGTGTCCATCAAACTGCTCATGATAACCATCGTCGCAGGCGTGGCAACTCCATCTGCAATGGTTCCTATGGTTCCAAGTACCATAAGCCACTTATCTGTTAAATCGGCATACTTGAAAAGTTTGAACAATGAGATATCTGGATTCTGAGAGGCACCAGCTTTCTGGCCATTATTTTTCTTTTGTGGATCCGACACCGTGCCTTGCTTCTTTTCTGCAGCTCGTTCCTCTAGACTTGACATATCTAGCTGTTCCCTAGCCATGTTCTTCTGCCCCTGCAAACGCACGTCTGGCAGGGCTTCTTTTAAGCAAAAAAAAAAGAAAAAGAGCCCTTTTTTTTTAAGAAAGCGTGCAGCCAGGAGTCTCAAACCCTTGGTAATTACGATTCTAAGTTGAAGTCAAAATCGAACAACTTGCATCTACCTAATAGCAGCGGCTGCCCATTTTCTATGGAAAAAGCAAGGCCTGTTTGAGAAAAAACAAACCCTGATAAGACATGAGGATCGGATTGTACAGAAAAGCCGTTTAGAGATAAGAAAAATCAGAAATTAGATCTTCCGGATTGCAAATAATGAAAGCATCGAAAGCAAGCCATATCGTAGAGGAAGCGCGGCACGATAAGACATGAGCATCGTAAAGATAAGAAAATCGGAGATCTAGATCTCTCCAGACTACAAATAGTGAAAGCATCGCTTTATTTTGAAGGCGGTCAGTTAGGGTTTGCTCTGCATCATCTAACATGGGTTGTTAATGGCGCCCAAGAGTTTCGATCCATGAGCGACGCGACACTTTTCCAATTGGGACCAATGGTCGACTGTTTTGTAGCCGGATTTACACCATACATACTGGATATAATTAAACTAATATTTTCATTAAACTAAAAAATAATTAATATAAATACCAGTAGTTTGATGAATTCAATATATAATTGATGAAGTAATTTGTTGTGGTGTAGTTTTTTTGAATAACAGTTTTAATTCAATTTGTATTTAGGTAGTATAGTTTTTTTTAATAAGAGTGATGTAATTTATGGAGTAATTTCAGGTAGTGTAGTACTTTTTGAATAACAGTGATAACTCAACTTATATTGGTTGATTTCAGGTAGTATAGTTTCTTTTAAATAACAATGGTGACTTAGGTTGCATTTTCTAATAGTAATTAGTGATGGTTATCTAACTGTTGGTTTGACGACTGCTGATAAGAATCTCAGTGATGACGGTCCACTATTACTTTAACAACTGAGTTATGATAAAATTTTGCAATTTAAAAATAAAATAAAATAATTATGATGGATTATAAAACAGTATCCTTTACTTTGACAACTGTGATAGAATTTTGCAATTTAAAAATAAAATAAAATAATTATGATTGATTATAAAACACTATGGTTTAGCTGGACAACTGTGATAAAATTTTCCAATTTAAAAATAAAATAAAATAATTATGATTGATTATAAAACACTATGCTTTCATTCATTTCTAGAACATATATAAAATTATTAACGAAAATAATTCAATAAAGAAAAATTTTGCACGTACCCTAAAGCAATTCTATTCCATGGAACGGCTGTGATTTGCGTGGAGAAGCAATTCGGCACAATGTCACTGTCAGTCTCGGCCAAAGAAACTTCTATAATTGCGTACACGTCTCGTCATTTGCAGTTGTCCAGAAGTGTGCAAGTTCAGTTTTGTGGAGTCGTTGAGTTATAGTTTATTTTGGATAATGTGAGTAGAACCGCCAGCGTGTTTAAATTTGCCTTCGAACATCGTGGAGAAAATTCATAGTCAAGAAATTATAATGAGACCCTATGATCTAACGGGAAAGTTCATGGTCGAAAAATTATTATGACACCGTATGGTCACTTGGATCTTTAACCTCCATTGTCGCTTAGATCTTTCCAAAAGTGACCTCCATTGTCAAAAAAAATAATATTAAATTAAAGGAGTTCATAGATAATAATATAAAGAAATTAATAGCAAAAAGTTAGACATTAAAACATATAATGGATGACTAATAATAAGGAAAAATTAATTTTATGAAAAACAAAAGATCACTTGATGATGTATTGATTTCAAAAACATAATAATTGTGGCATTGATGATGTATTAATTTCAAAACATTATTTCAATCAAAATGCATAAAAAATTAAAATTTTATAAAGGTATGAAATAAATAAATAATGATAATATAAAAATTAAAATGTAATATTTAAAAATTATATATTAAATATTTAAATTAATAAATAATAATATAAAAATTATATTTTTTGAAAAATGAAAAATCAAATTGATGATCTATTGATTTCACAGAAGCATTATGAAATCAAAATGTGGAGAGGTAGGTTAAATTCAATACGTTGCAGCTGTTGATTTCAATTTTTTTGGGTCAATTTTTTTTAATTATTATATTTAGTTATTTTCATAAATTTGTAGGGTATATAAAAATATTAAGATTATATATTTAAATAATTAAATTAATTTATATATACTAAATTGTTTATGGGTTTTATTTACATGGTAATTGGGTGCGTTGTTAAAATGTTTTTATGAATTTTTTTTTCTATTAAAATATTATTCTTATATAAATTATAAATATAGTCTCAACCATATCAATTTACAAAAATATATATAAAAAATTGAAACAAAATCTATATAATTACCTCTTTAAAATACCTAAACAAAATATTTAACTTTATTTCCATAAAACTAAATGATAATAGCATTTAATAACTTTTCAATACTTATCATATTTTGGAATTATATTTATTTTTCCTAAAAAGATTTAAGATCCTTTGATAAATAGCGACTTAAGTTTAAAAGACTATTCAACAACAAAAGCCTTCCCATTAATTTATTTGAAATAAAACTTTCAAAGCGTATTAGACCCAAAACCTTCATTTTCCCGTGAGGAGACCAGACTTAAGTATTACTTGTTACTTAGAATAAAAAATTCGGAGAATAAAAATGGTGCACTTATATATAAAAAATGAAAAGGAATACCCATTGGTGGACCACTTACACAATATTTCTTTCATACATGTTATTGAATTGTATTAAGATATTTACAAAAAAATCACGCAGTTAAAAAGTTGCAATTTCAAAGGGAAGGAAGAATACCTGTGGGTCATCGTGCTATTTATAAAAATATAACTAACCATTAATTCCATTAACCTAAAAGTAAAACAATTTTAAATGAGTAAAGTCACACATGTTAATTCTAGTTTATTTATATTTAAATTTTATTTTCTATTTTTTTTGGAGAAATCTTATATATATTTAATATTTTTTCTATTTTTCTTATGAATTAACCATGGATAAAAAAATTGTAGAATTCTTTATATAAGGTGATAATTGAAGAAATCTCCGGCCTCTAATGAAGTATCATACTCTCTTTTATTACACATGACATTTTAATACAATATTGTAGTTTCCTCTACTATACATGACATAGGGAATCATGAATTGCCTTAAAACTCCATGTGGGTGGAGGCCACCAAGAATTGGTAATGGCAGTCATATTAACCATTTTTTTGTATAATTCAATTGTATATCTTGTATTTGAACATCATTTCGAGTAAAGTGGACGCTCCTTAGCATTAAGGATGAAGGTCTATGACCATTTATGAAAAGAAGTGAGGAAAATCTTTGTAACCAATGTTGGTATCTAAGCATTTATGGATAGAAATGAAGAAAGGCTATGTAGCCAATGTTGGTTTCCACCCACAACCCTTAATTCAAATATGTTATTAAGCATTTCTTTGGAATTTCTATTGTTTCCATTTGTTTTACTACAATCCATGGGGCTTTTCATAACCTACCTTCTTCTTGACCCCTGTTTAGTTGTACCTTCTTGTCTATGGTCTAAACCAATTCTCTCATTCTTCCATCCTTGTTCTCTTTTGGGACAAGATTTTTTTCCTTTTTCAGCTTGAGTTTCTCTCTTAGTGTCTAGTTCTTTTCATATCCTAGCACATTGTTTTTGCACATTTATTTTCCTATATATTAGTGTTCATTAGCAGAATTTTGAGGTCTAAAATGGGACTCCTAAGAAATATGATAAAATAGAAGTAATAAAAATAAAATAATAATTATGAAATTTCAAAGAAAAATAAAGGAAACTATGTTTTTTTTAATTGTATTTTTGGCTTATCTCCTTATAAGTTTACTTGAATGTATGTGTAGATACACTTTGGATGCTGAATTAAATTTGATATCCAATAAGTAATCACTCTACATACTTTCTGAGTAGACCCACATAAAAAGAAAAAATAAAATAAAATAATAAATAAATTTAAAATATATGGAAAAAAATATTGAACATACTTTTTAATATATTTTCATTTTTTTCAATGAGGGTCTACTAAAAAATATGCAAAATAAGAACTCATTGGATGTGGACTTTAATTCTACAACCAACAATGATCCAAAAATAGATCTTGGATAAACCTCTAAGTCTAAAAGACTTCATGCATGAGGTGAAAGGTGCAAAATGGCACATATCCTTTGTAAATCAGAGGAAAATGAAAGTCGCAAGCTACTCTGAAACATAATCTAATTATAGAGATCTCCTCATTCTGAATCCAATGCAACTTGAATCGGTGAAAACAGACTCCGGATGAAGGAGTTATTGTAAAATGAAAATTGCCCAATGTCCTTAGAAAATGAGGCAATTTCATTAAATTCTGAACTATATTGAAAATTTTGGTTTTAGTATAGGCTCATGGGCCAATTCACAGCAAACACATGGTAGGCCAGGATTGGGCGACATGGCCTTGTTTGAGTGGTCTAAGAGGAAATATGGCATTGCAATTATTTATAAAGGAAGGACCTTGGGCCATCAGTGATTGCGATAAGTTATTGCTGCTCTATCACATTGCACAGATTCATGGGAGGACTTAACAAAGGCCCAACAGATGCGATTTGTGATTGCGATTTTCGATATCAGAGGATCGTTGTTAGCGATCCCAAAAGGAAAGGCCCTGGGCTGATGCGACTTGCAACTGCGATCGCCTACATTAGCAGATCGTTTTCGGCGATCCAAAAAGGAAAGGACCCCAAGCCTAGCGACATGCGATATGTATTGTAAACCGGACCTGAAAGGGTTATGGAATGGAAATTTATATAATTACAAATCCGCCCCGAGCCATTTCTTACATTAATTTCACCGTTTTTAATGTATTTTCAAAATACAAAGGGTCGGGCCATTTCGGCATGCGATGGCGACTTTCAAACAGACCCGATAGGAGAATAAGGTGGATTCAAGGACTTTTTGAAGTCCGATACATTGAGTTTTGGCAGATTTTCGCCATTTAAAATACATTTTCCTGTGTAAAACAGAAGGTGACTGCGTTTGGGATTCTGAAGGATTCCAAGAGGCCTGAGGCACTCTTACATTACAGAAATGGTGACCACCTCCCCTTGGCATTAAGCAATGATTATATAATGCCTGGAAGAGGAATCTAAAACGAACAGGTAGTGCAGCTTTGGCTTTGAAGCCATAGAGAGAGACCAAGAAAAGGGGGTAGTGCTGAGGCACAAGGAAAATAACGAGAAGCAAAAGGAGGTGCAGAAATTCGCAGAGGCCGAGAATGGTGAATTCTCATTCATGGAGGCAGCATGATGCTCAATAGAAGTTCCAAGAAGCTCATGGAGGCCTGTAATGCTCAGTGAATGCGTGGGTAGAGTTGGAGCGTTGAGGAACCCATTAGTAGGCTCGATGTGCGAGAGTGCTTAATAGAGCGAAGCCAACCAGGGGTTGGAGAGAGCGCATAAATACTTCAACGAAGTATCAAACAACAAAGAGACTGAATGCTCGAGCTATTGTTGGCGTTGTTTGAGTTGAAGAAAGAAGAAGGATTCCAGAGACGATAAACAATTATGAGGGAGTCAGAGAAGCCAAAAGCTCAAAGTAACTTAGAGCATTAACTGAAAGAATTAGTCGAGAGAAGCCTAGATTTGATTGTAGCTAAAGGACAGCCCTAGGGTAAGATGGTATTCTGAGCCCATTGGTTCATTTGTAAACCATATGTAGTTGAGTCATGGACTTGTAAAAGAATTAAGCGATAATCCCAAAGAGCCTAATGGAGTCGATTAGAGCTCAAGGAGACATAGCGCAAGATATCAGGGTGAACTCCATATTAATTTGTTGTCTTATGTGTTTTGTTTCACTGCTACCTTACTCATTGTTATATGCATTTATGTATATGTTCAAGCACATTTAAATATCAGCATACATAACAAATTTTAAAGCACATAACAACCAACAATAAAAACAAGCATCTGCCTATACTTTAAAGCATTTCATAATTCCGCATTGGTTAATCAAATAGACTTGGGAAAATTCAAGCTTTGGAAGTGGGAGAGGTTCTTGCAAGCTAGACAACAAGCCTAAGGGCCCCATTTTTTGATCAGGTGGTATCAAAGCTTAAGATTGATTAACCACACCTTTAGGAAGGTTATGTCAAATTGCTTGATTGACAAAGCAAAGACTACTTGTCCGAAGGGTGTTTGAATAGTAAAAGGTTGATTGTATGCTTGTTTTGCAGACTGATTATATTCTGAGTTTGCAGAGGTAAAGGGGAAGCTATTGATAGCTCAGTCTAGGAAGGACAAGAAGGAGAAGGGTTGAAGGCATTCTTCTATCCCAAATGACCTCAAGGCAATCAAAAGCATAAGAGGTTTGTTGCAAGAGGTTGCTTAAATAAGCTCTTTATTTATCTTGTTGAAGTTTTTTTGTTCATTGGCATAATGACAACTTCTATAAGTGGGTCCTCAAATTCTGCTCTCTTCACAAGACTCTTTGATAAAGACATGAAGCAATATTTATCCACCATGATGGATATGGTGAGAGAAATGTATGAGCATGGAAGGAAGAGAAGCATACTTAGAAAGCAGTTGAATTCCATGAAGGAAGAGAAGTAATTGCTTGCTAACAAATTGCAGAAATTAGAGAGGCAACTTCATATTGAAAATATGAACTTGAAAAGGATGCATGAGTTGGAGTCACAACCCTTTGTTGCCCAAGGAGCCTTAGTCAAGTATCAGCTTGAAGAAGGGGTAAGCCATTCTAGTTTGTCTTCAAATTATTCTGAGAATGCTTGTATTGGTTCTTTTGAAAAACATACTAGAGGCATAGGTTCTAAGCTAAAGTCCAAGATTGGCTATGAAGAGAAAGGCTTGGGAAATCATGCACAAGGTATTATTGAACCAATAATGGTTGAGGAAAGGCCTAAGTATTTGGGTCTTGGGCCTTGGCTACAGACAACCTTATGGAGAGAGTTCCAAAGCTACCATGAAAGCCGTTGAAACCATTCCAAGAAGGAGTTTCATTGCATCTCCTCTATCCCAAGAGTGTGAAGATTGTCTTCAGGAGGAATGCAATGGCTTGAAACATCATTTGTAGGGTGTAGGTCCTCAGAAGCACACCCTTGAGCTAGGGAGTTGTGGAAAATCTAACACCCTTGAAGAGATTGGTGGGATTCCAAAGGGAGCCACTTCTTCATTTGCTTCACATCCTCATGAAGGCAATAAAGGTGAAAGAGGCAGGTATAAATTTGGTTCTGAACATTGTCCTTTTGATTGTGCAAGGCATGATAAATTTCTACATAGATATGGGAAAAGAATTGCATGCTATTTTTGTGGTTTGGATAACCATCATGTTTCTAGAAGTTGGAAGAGAATGGCCACATACAGGAAAATTTTGAAGGAAAAGAAGGAAGTAGCCAAAGCTCCATTGGACAAGGAAAATCATGCTGTCAAGGCGATGCATATGTGCTGCAATTACTACCATAAGCAAGGGAATCTTACTGAAAGGTGTTGGACTTTGAATCCAGCAATGCTTCCACTAAAGCTGTGGGAGAAGGTGGAAAGAGAAGATGGTAGAAATGGAAAGGAAGATTCCTTGACTGATGTGGCTCAGAATGATTCACATATTGATGTTGATGTGCAGACAAAGGAAGGATCTTTGAAATGGATTGGTAAGAAATGATTAGAGTTCTTATCTAATTAAAGATTGCATGTCTATTGATGCATTTGCTTATATTTCTTTGTTAATGGAATGCAAATTGCGGGAATTTAGCAAGAAGGTGAATGGAAAAAGTTGAGTAGGAGGCTCACTTTGTTGTTGCAACATTATGTTCATTTCAGCTTCGAAGGTACAATGTACTTAAGAAAAAGTTAAAGGATGAAATGTATGCATGAGATGATATGCATGAACATGGGGATATTGATGTTTTCCTTGTTTTAAGAACATGTGTGTGTGATTGAATTGAAGGGTTGATTTCTTTAAAAGCATGTTTTGTGGGCTTGTTATCTAGTCCATCATTTGTATGCAGATGTAAGACATGGAGGTGTTCACAAGATATGAATATTTTTTTCTTTTGTTGAAGCAGGAGTTTAGTGCATCCATTTTTTCTCTATATGCCTGTTGTTGTTAACAGTTGTTGTTGGCAGCTTTTCAAATAGGTACAAATGAAAGTTTTGTGGAGCGGATGTACTTCACATTTGTTTAAGCCACCTTGGATCAATGATCAAGGCAGAGAAGCTCAAAACTACCTTCTATGACCATTTCAATAGAAGTTCTACAGGAAGGAAAGGAGGAAGACAGTTCTTCCTAGGAAGACCAGCCCATCCAAGAAGGGAAGTTGTCAAAACCTTTGGTTTAGAGGCACTATGCAAAGGCAAGTGTAGGGAGGCTGAAAGAAGAGGTCGAGTCACTCTCATTTACCTATTTAGATGATTAGTATATCAGTATTTTGGAGACCAAAATTTCTTTTAGTAGGAAGGCGTGATCCAAAAATGGATCTTGGATAAACCTCTAAGTCTAAAAGACTTCATGCAAAAGGTGAAAGGTGCCAAATGACACAAATCCTTTGTAAATTAGAGGAAAATGAAAGTCTCAGGCTACTCACAAAAATAATCTCATTACATAGATCTCCTCATTCTGAATCCAACACAACTTGAATGGGCGCAAACAGACTCCGGATGAAGGAGTTATTGTAAAATGAAAATTGCCTAAAGGAGGCAATTTCATAAAATTCTGAACTATATTGAAAATTTTGGTTTTAGTATAGGCTCACAGGCCAATCCATAGCTAACACATGGTAAGCTAGGATTGGGCTGTGTGGCCTTGTTTGAGTGGTCTAAGAGGAAATATTGCATCACAATTATTTATAAGGGAGGGACCTTGGGCCATAAACGATTGCCACTTTATCACATTACACAGATTCATGGGAGGACTTAACAAAGCCCAGGTTCATGCGATTTGTGATTGTGATAGCCGATATTGGTGGATCTCTATCAGTGATCCCAAAAGGAGAGATCCCGGGCTGATGCAACTTGTGACTGCAATCGCCGATATCGGAAGATCGCTGTTGACAATCCTAAAAGGGAAGGACCCCAATGTAGTGATAGGAAATGTGCAATGTAAACCAAACCTGAAAGGGTTCCATAATGGAAATGCATATAATTACAAATCCACCCAAAACCATTTCTTACATTAATTTCACCATTTTTAATGTATTTCCAAAATACAAAGAGACGAGCCATTTTGGCATGTGATGGTGACTTGCAAGTGGACCCTATAGGAGAATAAGTTGGATTTAAGGACTTTTTGAAGTCTGATACATTGATTTTTGGTGGATTTTCTCCATTTAAAATACATTTCCCTGGGTAAAATAGAAGGCGACTGCGTTTGGGATTCTGAAGGATTCCAAGAGGCCTGAGGCACTTTTACGTTATAGAAATGGTGACCACCTCCCGTTGGAATTAAGAAATGATTGTGTAATGCTTGGAAGAGGAATCTAAAATGAACAGGAAGTGCAACTTTGGCTTTGAAGCCACAGGTAGAGAGCCAAGAAAAGGGGGTAGTGCTGAGACAGAAGGAAAATAACGAGAAGCAAAAGGAGGAAAGGAAATTTACAGAGGCCAAGAGTGGTGAATTCTCATTCGTGGAGGTAGCATGATGCTTAGGAGAAGTTCTGAGAAGCTCATGGAGGCTCATAATGCTCAATGAATGTGTGGGCAGAGTTGGAGCACTAAGGAACCCATTGGGAGGTTCGGTGTGCCAAAACACTTAATAGAGCGAATCCAGCTAGGGGTTGGAGAGAACACATAAATACTTCAGTGAAGTATTAGACAGCAAAGAGACTGAATGCTCGTGTTGTTGCTGGTGTTGTTTTAGTTGAAGACAGAAGAAGGATTCCAAAGATGGTAAACAATTTTGAGGGGGTTAGAGAAGCCAGAAGCTCAAAGGAGCTCAGAGCATTAACTGAAAGAATTAGTCAAGAGAAGCCTAGATATGATTGCAGCTAAAGGACATCCCAGGGGTAAGATGGTATTCTAAGCCCATTGGTTCATTTGTAAACCAAATGGCTTTGAGTCACAAACTTGTAAAATAATTCAGCCATAATCCCAAAGAGACTAATTGAGTTGATTAGAGCCCAAGGAGACGTAGCCCAAGATATCAGGGTGAACTCCATATTAATTTGTTGTCTTATGTGTATTGTTTCACTACTGCCTTATTCACTGTTATATGCATTTATGTATATGTTCAAGAACATTTAAGTATCAACATACACAACAGATTTTAAAGCACATAACAAACAATAATAAAAAAAAACATATATCTATACATTAAAGCATTTCTTAATTTTGCATTGGTTAATCAAATAGACTTGGGAAAATTTGAGCTTTGGAAGTGGGAGAGGTTCTTGTAAGCTAGACAGGGAGCCTAAGAGCCCCATTTTTAGATCAAATAGGCGTCTACACTTGACATTTGAGTAAACCTATAAGGAGATATGATTTGAATTGGATCATTATATTATTTTTCACCTATATCAATGCATTTTGAGTGGAAAAGTGGAGGAATCAACTCATGAGACCATTTTTATCAGTGGGGCCTAGTTTGGCAAAACAGGGTCCGAAACCTTTCGAGAGATTTTTGAGGCATCAAATGACAATTTTTTATTTTTATTCTTTTTTTTTTTTTGGGGGGGGGGGGTTAAAAATTTTTCCCTTTAGCACCACACCTTTTCATGCTATTCTACATACAAATACCTTTCCAATGGCATAAGAAGCGCATCAATCAGAGTTCGTATGAAAAAGTTATGCCACTTAGAGTTTGAACTTCCTATTTTCACACCTATAGTTCATGAGGATGTTGCGTCAACCCCCATTATTCAAAATTAACCACTAATAGGCTATCGGGTTGGGTTATAACTAGACCACTAGGAGGAAGAGGCATTCCATTATTTCGAGAGAATTTTGTTGCATAGCTGACAAAGATAGCGAGGAGAGATAGGAGGTAGAGCACACAAAGAGGATATGTGCACTGTAGCATCCCACAGACCATAAGCATTACTTCTTTGTACCTGGAGCCATATTCCAGATAGAGAAAGTGAGCAAATCGACCTTACCTTTTAGTTGGGTTTTCTCCAGAAAGGGTTTCCCAGAGAGCATATCTTGTGTCTCGCATGTGTGTGTTTATTTTTTCATTCTCTACTTTTCTTTACATAATTTTCATTCGCATGCATGTAATAATTATAATTAAATCCACATATATTAAAGTTTAATAAACTGTAATAGTGTATCAGTTTCAGAGTTTTAATATAATATTATTAGGTTTGTTGTGATGAATTATCCAGTGGAATATCCATGACAGTTTATAGATCATTTGGTATCAGAGAAGCTTTCTTTGGGTATTTTTGGATATTTGTAGGGGATCTAGGTCGATGGGGTTGAAAATCGTGAAGCCCTAATCATGGTCGATGAATCTATAAATGAACCTTGTGATCTTGCAGAGATGATGTTTTCGTGACTTGAACAACAAGTCATAGATATAAACTACAATGTAAACCTCCTATGGTGGCCATAAGCAATATGTTGGGGATATTTGGAGAAGACTGGGATTCAAATGTAGAGGACAAATCAAAAGGGGGATCAAGATATCGGGACAACACAGAGAACCAACTGAAGATAGAACCCATAAAATATGAACCTAGTTTGAGTGTCGTGAATCAATCCATATTCAAAATGGAAGAAAAAGTCAATATCAAGTCGTACCATGACAAGATTGATGCTCTCAAACTGAACCATTGGTTGCAACAAATCGAAGTTTATTTCAATGTCCATTAGATCAAGGAAGGGAAAATGATCTCATTTGCACGACTAAAACTAGAGGACCATGCACTAACTTGGTGGGAGAGCAACACAAAAGCCTTGAGGTTGGAGAGAGAACCTCCAATCACTAAGTGGGAGGATTTAAAAAACCTCATCAAGTCATAGTTTTATCCCATTGGGTACGTGGAGTACCAATGGATCCGGTGGCATTACTTCAGGCAAGAGCCATGCCAAAGCATGCAGGAGTACACCAAAAAATTCAAAAAGATGGATATAATGCTAGGTATCTCTCCAAAGAACCCAGTTGTACTTCTGAAGTCTTTGGGGGGTCTGCACCATCATCTACATGAGCAAGTGATGTTGTTTAAGCCCAAATCGGTGGATGAGGCTTGTGTACAGGCATAGTACCTAGAGAACATAGGCTTGAAAAGAGTGCAATCAAGTGGATTGAAGCAAAAGGAGAAATGAGAAGCTTCTAAGGAGGGGAAGAAGAAGAAAAAAGGGGGAAAAAATAAAAATATGACAACCACAACACACCAATGCAAAAATCCTAGCAAAAATTGCAACATTGATGCCCATATAGAGGAGAAGTGTTGTAAGTTGCATCCAGAGCTAAAACCAAGGAACAAGAAGAAAGATAACAAGAAGGAGAATCTCATGGCCACTGATTCGAGAAACCAAGTTGAAAGTAGCTCGGACATGCATGAGAAGATTGTATGTACATCAATGTAGAAGGAGTTGATTCTGAGTAGCCTTCAGCAACGAGAAGAGAAAGAAATGACCAAAATCTTCGATATAAAGATACAAGTCTAGAAGGCAAATATTGATGCTCTGTTTGACTCAAGATCACAGGCAAATATCATTGCAGCAAATCTGGTCAAGAAGTGGGGGCTAGAAGTTCATGACCATCCAAACCCATATCCACTGGGATGGGTAAATAAAGATGTAGAGCTAAAGGTAACAAAACAATGCAAAATTAGATTTTATATCAGTGTTGATTTTATTGATGAAGTATATCTACATGTGGTCCCCCTTGATGTATGTGGAGACATTTTTGGGAGTCCATACATGTACATTATTGATGCAATATTCATGAGGAGAGCTAACTAGTATCGGTTCATCATGGATGGAAAATCGTTCATCATCAACGTGCACAAAGGCAAGTTGAAAATTTCACTGGTAAGTGCCAACCGAACCAAGAAATTGGTCAGTTCTAGCAAGAAGTATGCTTTATTATTTTTAAGAGAAAGTCAGTTTGAAGAGGAGTCAATAAGAGGCACGACATCCCTATAGGGGTGTCCTATGAAACAAATACAACAATTGGAGGAGTTGTTACAAGCATACAAGGATGTGCTCTGAGAGCCTAAAGGGTGACGAGCTAAGAGAGAAGTGGAGCGTGAGATCCAACTATTTCTAGAATCCCCATTGCCAAATATTGGGCTATACAGGAAGTTTGTTATAGGAGCAAGCAAGGTGAAGAAATAGTTGCAAAATCTACTAGAACAGGGTTTCATTTAACCGAGTACATCACCATGTGGGTCACCCATCATCCTTGTGCTAAAGAAGGATGGGACATGGTGGATGTGTGTAGAGTACATGGTGTTGAGTAAAATTATGCTCAGGAACAGATACCCCCTACCTAGGATAGATGATATACTAAATTAGTTGCAACAAGCAAAGTATTTCACCAAGATGGGCTTGAACTCTCGATATCACCAGGTTCGACTCAAAGAGAAAGATACATAGAAGACCACCTTCAAAACCAGACAAGATTTGTATGAGTGGTTAGTTATGCCATTTGGCCTATGTAATGCGCCAACTATGTTTATGAAATTAATGAATGATATACTACGCTCTTTTTCAAATTCATTTGTTATTGTCTATCTAGATGATATACTAGTATATAGTGTTGCCTGGGAAAACATATTTCATATTTGACACAAGTGTTAGAAACATTGAAGAAGCACCAGCTGCTAGAAAATCTCAAGAAGTGTGAGTTTGTGCAATAGTCCTTAGTGTATTTGGGGTATCTGATTGGTGGAGGAGAGTTGAAGGTAGTACCTTCCAAGATGGAGACCATCATGAAATGGTCGATGCCTACTAATGTTTCTAAGATGAAGAGGTTCATTGTGGTAGCACATTACCTGAGAAAATTCATAGCCTCGTTTTCAACGTTAGCAACACCACTCGATGCCATAACAACTAGTGGCAATAGTTTCCAGTGGGGAAAAGGTTAGCAGAGGGCTTTACAGTAGTTAAAGAAGAAGATCAGTGAAGCACCAGTTCTAGCATTACCAAACTTGTAGTGACCTTTCAAAGTGGAGACATATGCAAGTGGGTATGTTATGGTAGTTGTCTTTATGCAAGGAGGAAGGCCCGTTTTCTACCTTTCTGAAGTATTTCATGGGGTAGTTCTTAACTACCCTACCTATGGCAAGGAGCTCTATGCCATGGTGCAATATGTGAAAAAGTGGAAGCACTATCTGATGGGAAAGGAGACAATAATCCACACAGATCATTAGCTGTTACAGTACTTCTAGGCCCAAAGTAAGCTACAACAAACTAGGCATTACAAGTGGATGGTGTTTTTATAGTAGTTTCATTTGGTGACCAAGTATAAGAAGGGAAACAAAAACAAGTTGGTCGTTATTCTTTCAAGGCCACCCACATCAAAGATTATAGCTTTGGGGAATCTTATGCACGTGGAGCCATTCACCCATGATGCATACGGAGAGGCATATTCAGAAGATGAGGACTTCAAGGAGGTGTATCAGTAGTTGTAGAGTTAGAGTCATGTGCACAATGGTGACATCACCATTGACTACCATCTCTAGGATGGGCTACTCTATAGGTTGGATAAGCTATGCATTCCTAAAGTTGAGCATATGTAGTTGATTAGAGAGGCTCACACCTCCAAGGTTGTAGGGAACTTTGGTGTAGGGAAGACTATGGCTAACTTGCAGAGGTATGTGTACTGGCCCAAGATGCAAGAGCAGGTAGCTAGATTCATAAGAGGATGCATGCTTTGTTCTACCAACAAGCTTAGAAACAGGAAATAGGGTCTATATCATCCCTTACCTATACCCTTCAGAAAACATTTCCATGGACTTTGTGGGAGGTTTACCAATAGGCCAGAAGGGACATGACTACCTGTTCATGGTAGTTGACAGGTTCAACAAGATATGTGTTCTAATGCCTTGTAAAAAGACCTTAAATGGAAAAGAGGCAACAAACTTATTCTTTGGACAGGTTTGGGTTCACTTTGGGATATGAAGGAGCATCATTTCAGATAGGGACACAATATTTATCAGTGCATTCTAAACTACATTGTGGGAGAAGATGGACATAAAGTTGAAGAGATCTATAACATTCCATCCACAGATAGATGGGTGGAAAAAATTAGTCAACATGACTTTGGTGCAACTTCCGAGGGGATACAACCAGAAGCATCCGAAGACCTCGGATGAAAATATGATATATATACAACATTTTTATAACAGAGAAGTTCACACTTCTACAAGAAAGTCCCCAATTGAGACTTGGTTTACATATTTTCCGCCTTCACCTTTGGATATTGCATATGGGCAACAAGGAGGACTGAGGTAATATCTTATAGAAGATGCTTTGAGGGATAAAATTTTTATAGAGAAGATCAAGCAAATCCACCTACAGGTACATGAAACATTGCAAAAGTCACAGGAGAAGTATAAGGTGAGGGATGATCAACACATAATAGAGAAATCATTCATGTTGGGAAACAAAGTATGGCTAAAGTTGAACAAGGAAAGGCAGTAGGGGCATGGTAATAAACTCAAAGCTCTAAGGTATGGTCCCTTTGAGATACTAGAAATGGTGGGTGGTAATGCCTATCGACTCAGTTTACCACCATATATGAACATTTACTCAGTTGTGAATGTAGATAATTTGAAACTTTATGGGCCTTCCATGCTAGAATAGGATGAGGAACATGTCTTACCTTCTATGGAGGATTTGGCACTAGATGCTCAGGATGAGTTGACAATAGATATAGTTTTATAGAAGAGGTCTAGAAATAAAAGGCAGTGACAACATGACCTTTGGAAAATTGGGTTGAAGGGACAACTTCCAGGAAAAGCTAAATGGTACACCAAAGAGAAGGTGGAGGAAAATTTTCCTCACCTCATTTAGTAAACTATTTTGGGGACCAAAATCCTCCCTAAATGGAGAGGTGTGATTCGAATTGGATCATTATATTGCTTCCCATCCATCTCAATTCATTTGGAGTGGAAAAAATGAAGGAATCAACTAACAGACCATTTTTACTCACGGGACCCAGTTTGGAAAAACAGGGTTTGAAACCTTCCAGAAGCGTTTTGAGGCATCAGACAATGTTTTTTGGGGGTAAAAATTTGTCATTATAGTGTGAACCTTTCAGTGCTATTCAACGTACAAAAACCTTTCCAATGATGCATGAAGCACGTCAATTGGACTTTGTATGCAAACGTTATGCCACTTAGAAGTTGACCTTCCTATTTTTGCAAATATAATTTAGGAATATTCAACGTCAGCCCCCATTATTCATGGAAAAGGGGCTAGCGACATGTTTGTGATGTAAAAGGCTCTAGAAGAGTCTATTTTATAACTTTAGTTAAGAGTTAATGTAGTCAAACCTAACACTAGTAGGCTACCGGGTTATGTTATAACTAGGCCACTAGGAGGAAGAGGCATTCCATTCATTTGAGAGAATTTTGCTCCATAGTTGAGCAAAGATATCTAGGAGAGATAGGAGGTAGAGCACATAGAGAGGATATGTGCAATGTAGTGGCCCACAAGTCACATGCATTACTTCTTTGTACCTACAACCATATTTCTGGATAGAGAAAGAGAGTGAGGTGACCTCACCTTCTAGTTGGGCTTTCTCCCAAAAGGGTTTGCCAGAGAACAGATATTGTGTCTCATGTGTGTGCGTGATTAGTTTTTCATTCTCTACTCTTTTTTTTCATAATTTTAATTTTCATGCATGCACTAATTACAGTTAAATCCACAAATATTAAAGTTTAATAAACTGTAGTAATGTACAATTTTCAGATTTTTAATATAATATTATTAGATCTGTTGTGATGAACTGTCAAGTCGAATATCCATGTCAGTTTATGAATCAAGATAAGCCAAAAATACAATTAAAAAATAGTTTTCTCTTTCCCTCCAAAATATTTTCTGTGGGAATGACGTCATCATCTTCAATCCTAATGGTTGTATTAAAGTTAATTTTATTAGTAAAAGATTTGTTTTAACACCCAATTTTACCTCAAAAATCTCCTAACACACATTTCTTATCCTTTTCATCCAACACTTTAGTCCTTCTCCCTTCCTCATATTTGTTCATTAGCACATCTTGACATGGTCATTTCCACTTTAGTTAGGGTTGAAGTAAAAGAAAAAATACACCTTGAATGCAAGCGTAGGCTAACATGAAGGCTTATGCATGTCATCACTAGGAAAATGCCACTAAATTTGTTTGGTAGAGATGATTATTATAGAGAAAAAGGATCGTGTTAAATGGATGTTTCTATGATACACAAAGCTAGAGGAGAATGTTAGGTAATGGATTCCTGACATAGTAAACACTTGCTCCATACAAACTCAATTAACTGAAAACATTGACTTATACTTGAAACTGAAAATAATGCACCACATTTTAGTTGAGCATGGTGAAGCCCAAGATGAAATTGTTCTTTGCGTAGATGTTCTTTAGCAACATGTCATATAACTAGAAAATAAAGTCTCAATGTTAGCTAATAAACTTTCTAATATGGACTTTCATAGTAGTGAAGATAATGAATACGCTTCAACACCCATGCAGTTGGACACTCATACGGGTTGATCATGCTCTTAACTATAGTAATTTTGATTTTTAGGAGAATATATAAGAAACAAAACCTTGTTGTAGGTATATATTATGGTTTCATCTTTACTCTCCTAGATATACATATACTTCGATTCCTAGGTAATTATTATATGATATTTGGTATACACAGTAAATCTTGAGGGAGCAGTCTCAGTTTAGGGCCTAATGATCTAGGCTTGGATTGTGGTAAAGCTTGAGAGACAAGGAGATGGAAAATTCCTCAGTTATAGTGATGGATTCTGGATGGAATTCTAAGTTATGTTTAGTTGTGATCGGAGCACCAATTTTGGTGTATAATAGTTTGCTGAGGATGGAGGTGGTTTAACCTCTGGATCCCCTTGATTTTTCTTGGATTGGTTGTTCTATGAGATCCCACATTCATAATTGGAATATGGCATGAGCGTGATTGGCTAAAAGAGATATTTGGTTCAACCATGTCTAGGGTCAGGTGGTTACTACATGGAAGTCCCGAACCTGGTCAAATTATCCTATGATTAATAAATGATAAGTTCTCTTACTTTTGCACTAATTTATATGTGGATTTAATCGCTACCATATATCTGATATTTAAATGGTTTAATGATGGTTATAAGCATGGTTGTGTGACTAGTTTATATCATGGTTATTTCATAGAATTACTTTTAACTGTTAAATGGATGGATGCAAGACCTAATTGATGATCTAGTAGTTCAATGGAGAAGGAGGTGATCCTTTTAGTTATGTTTCATAAGTTCTTTCAGTCATTTATGCTCTGTCTTGTATCCTAGACCTGTAGGTTGCATTGATGCCAAGTGTTTGAGAGAATATCACTCCTAGTTGGGGATGCTTAGGC
The DNA here is from genome assembly GCA_000404065.3 of Pinus taeda. Lineage (NCBI taxonomy): Eukaryota > Viridiplantae > Streptophyta > Pinopsida > Pinales > Pinaceae > Pinus > Pinus taeda. The sequence continues at coordinate 223,376 of APFE030431155.1, forward strand.
TTAGTCCCGAGGGTTATTTTTAATTGATCAGTATTTTTATCATGTTTTTAATTATTTATGAAAGTTACAGCAAGTTTTGGGCATAGGCCAGGATTATGGGCTAGAAAAGCAACTTAAATCCTGGGGTCATTGGCACAGAACTGACAATTTTGGACCACAATCACTAGTAGGTAGGCCTGTGAGAGTGAATTTGAGTTGTTGGTCACTCCTTTGCCCCTAGCATGAGAGGGACTAAGGGCTAAGAGTAGAAGAATAATAGTGGGACCCAAGGACATGCTATCTGAGTGGCTGGCTTGTCTCCTGAGGGGTATGTTGATGGTGTTGGATGACTATATGCGATGTTCCATTGATTCCACTTCCTTAAGTTGACATAGGAGGTTGAATATGATTATAGTAGCATCTCTCTTTACGTTTACCCCAGTTTGCATGGTTACTTTGGTTAAACTTGGAGGGGGTGTTACAACAATCCTCAAACTTGGCACAATGTACTCCATAGGCATAATTTCCTCTTGTACATATACCAACCTAAAAGGTGTCTTCCTTGTCAATTTCTTGCATGTTTCCCTACATGCCCACAAAACAGCTAGAATCCTCAGATGCTAGTTATCTTTGTTCACACTGAATACCTTGGTCAATGCATTCTCCAGAATCTTACTGAAAGATTCCATTGTTCTGTTCACCTCAGAATGATAAGGAGTGTTCTTCTGGTGGCACACCTAAAATTCTTCAGTCAATGCTTCAATGGACTTATTCAAGGAGTGTATCTCTTGGTTACTCATCAAACTCCTTGGGCAGCCAAATATGGACATTATATATTTAAACATGAACTTCGCAGCAATTTATACACTGTAATCCTTCAGTGGTTGTGCTTCATCCCATTTGGTCAAATAATCAATTGCAGTGACTATATATCTCACACATTTCCTTTTCCCTGGTAGATTGAAAGGTCGAACAAAGGTAATAACCTATTTTTCAAAAGCCTGTGAAGTTACCTGTGGTACTAGTGGCATCTCATCTCTCTTAGATGGATTCCCTGTTCTTTGACATCACATGCTTGGCATAATTATTTTGCATCCTTATGTATTGTGGGCCACCATAACCCAGCTCTCAATATTTTCTACATGGTGGGCTTTCCTACATAATTCCATCCTGCGACTCCTCAATGAGCTTCTGTCAAAATACTTTGTCTTTCATGTTCAGGGACATATCTACACAGTGTTTCGTCTAGCCCCATTTTTTACAAGTCTCCATCAATCAACTAGAATATTGTATGTACATAAATGCAGAGGAAGGTGAATCTAAGTATCCTTCAACAACGAGAAGATAAACAAATCACCAAACTCTTCCATAAAAAGATAGAGGTCAAGAAGACAAATATTGATGCTCTATTTGACTTAGGATCACATAAGAATCTCATTGTAGTAGAGCTGGTCAAGAAGTTGGCGCTAGAATTTCATGACCATCTAAACCCATATCCACTGAGATGGGTAAATAAGGATGTAGAGTTGAAGGTAACAAATGCAAAATTAGATTTGATATCAGCGTTGATTTTATTGATGAAGTAGGTCTACATGTGGTTCTCCTTCATGTATGTGGAGTCATGTTTGGGATTCCATACATGTGCATGCTTGAGGAAATATCCATGAGGAGAGATAACCAGTACTGGCTCATCATGGATGGAAAATCGTTCATAATCAATGCGCACAAAGGAAAGTCAAAAATTTCACTAGTAAGTGCTAACTAAGCCAAGAAATTCATCAGTTCTAGCAAGAAGTATGCTTTATTGTTTTTAAGAGAAAGTCAGTCTCAAGAGGAGTCAATAAGAGGCAACACATCCCTGTAGCGGTGTGCTAAGAAACAAAAACAACAATTGGAGTTGTTACATGAATACAAGGATGTGTTCTGAGAGCATAAAGGGTTACCACTTAAGAGAGAATTGGAGCATGGGATCCAACTATTGCCAGAATCCCCATTGCCAAATGTTGGGTAGTACAAGCAGTCTGTTATAGAAGCAAGCAAGGTGAAGAAACAGTCGCAACGCTTGTTAGAATAGGTTTTCATTCGACCAAGTACATGACCATGTGGGTCACCCATCATCATTGTGGCAAAGAAGGATGGGACTTGGCGAATGTGTATAGATTACAGGGTTTGAGTAAAATCACACTCAAGAACGTATATCCCCTACCTAGGATAGAAGATATGCTAGATTAGTTGCAGAAATCAAAGTATTTCACCATGTTGGACTTGAAGACTCAATATCACCAGGTTTGAGTAAAATAAGAAGATATATGGAAGACCACCTTCAAAACCAGACAAGGTTTGTATGAGCTGTTATTTATGCTATTTGGCCTATGTAATGCAACAAATATGTTTATGAGATTAATGAATGATATACTACGCCCTTTTTTAGATTCATTTTTTATTTTCTATCTTGACGATATACTAGTATATAGTGCTTCCTGGGAGGAGCATATTTCACATCTGATGCGGGTGCTAGAAACATTGAAGAAGTGTCAACTGCTAGAAACTCTCAAGAAGTGTGAGTTTACGCAATAGTCGTTGGTGTATTTGGGGTATATGATCGATGGAGGAGAGCTAAAGATAGTTCCTTCCAAGATGGAGGCCATCATGAAATGGTTGGTCCCTACTAATGTTTCAGAGGTGAGGAGTTTCATTGTGGTAGAACATTACCTAAGAAAATTCATAGCCTCTTTTTCAATGGTAGTAGCACCACTCGATGTGATAACAATAAGTGGCAAGAGTTCCTAGTGGGGAAAAGGTCAACAGATGGCTATCGAGGAGTTAAAGAAGAAGATAAATGAATCACTACTTCTAACATTACCAAACTTTGAATGACCTTCCAGAGTGGAGACATATGTGAGTGGGTATGCTATGGGAGTTGTCTTTATGAAAGGAGGAAGGATCATTTGCTACCATTCTGAAGTATTTCATGGGCCAGTTCTTAACTACCATACCTATGGTAAGAATCTCTATGCCGTGGTGCAAGACGTGAAGAAGTGGAAGCACTATCCGATGGGAAAGGAGACAGTAATCCACGTATATCACTAGTTGTTACAATACTTGTAGGCCTAAACTAAGCTACAACATACTAGACATTACAAGTGGATGTTTTTTTTACAACAGTTCCATTTGGTGATCAAGTATAAGAAGGGAAATGCAAACAAGTTTGTCGATATTCCTTCAAGGCCACCCACATCAAAGATTACAGCTTTGGGGAATCTTATGCACATGGAACCATTCACCCATGATGCATAGAGAGAGGTGTATTCAGAAGATGAGGACTTCATGAAGGTGTATCAACAGTTCTAGAGTCAGAGTCATGTGCACGATGACGGCATCACTATTGACTACCATCTCTAGGATTGGTTACTCTTTAGGCTAGATAAGGTATGTGTTCCTAAAGGTGAGTGTCTGTAGATGATTAGAGAGGCTCACACCTCCAAGGTTGCAGGGAAATTTGGTGTAGGGAAGACTGTGGCTAACTTGCAGACGTATGTGTACTGGCCCAAGATGTAAGCGCAGGTAGCTAGGTTCATAAGAGGGTGCATGCTTTGTTGTACCAACAAGCCTAGAAACATGAAATGGGGTCTATTTTATCCCTTATCTATACCTACTCATCCTTAGGAAAGCATATCATGTACTTTGTGGGAGGTTTATCGATAGGAAAGAAGGGACATGACTACCTGTTCATGGTATTTAAAAAGTTCAACAAGATGTGTGTTCTGATGCCCTATAAAAAGACCATAAACAAAGAAGAAGCAACAAACTTATTCTTTGGACAGGTTTGGGTGCACGTTGGGACACCAAGGAGGATCATTTTAGATAGGGACACAAGATTTCTCGGTGCATTCTAGTCTAAATTGTGGGAGAAGATGGACACAAAGATGAAGACATCTACAAAATTCCATCCACAGACAGATCGACAGACAAAAGTAGTCAACATGAATTTGGTACAAATTCTAAGGGGATACAACGAGAAGCATCCGAAGACCTGGGATGAAAATATGGTATATATACAACATTCTTATAACAAAGTAGTCCACACTTCTACAGGAAAGTCCCCATTTGAGACTTGGTTTGGATATTTTCCACCTTCACCTTTGGATATTGCATATGGGCATCAAGGATGACAGAGGGAATATCTTACAAGAGATGCTTTGAGGGCTGAAAATTTTATAGAGAAGATTAGGTATATCCATCTACAGGTACATGAAACACTGCAAAAGTCATAGGAGAAGTATAAGGTCAGGGATGATCAACACATAATAGAGAAATCATTCAAGGTAGGAGACATAATATGGCTAAAGTTGAACAAGGAGAAGTTGTAGGGGCATGCTAAGAAAATCAAGGATCTAAGGTATGGTCCGTTTGAGATACTAGAAAATGTGGGCGATAATGCCTATAGATTTAGTTTACCACCATATATGCACATTTACTCATTTGTGAATGTAAATAATTTGATACTCTATGAGCCTTCCATGCTAGAGTAGGAAGAGGAATAGGTCTTTCCTTCTTTGGAGGATTTGGAACCAGCCGCTCAGGATGAGTTGACAAAAGATACAATTTTTCAGAAGAGGTCTAGAACTACAAGGTAGGGGCAACATGACCTTTGGTAGATTGGGTTGAAGGGACAACTTCTAGGAAAAGCTAAATGGTACACCAAAGAAAAGGTGGAGGAAAATTTCCCTCACCTCATTCAGTAAATTTTTTTGGGGGCCAAAATCCTCCCAAAAATGAGAGGTGTGATCTGAATTGGATACTTATGTTGTTTTCCATCCATCTTGATTCATTTGGAGTGGAAGAGAAGGAGGAATTATTTCATGAGACCATTTTTACTAGAGGGGCCCAGTTTGGCAAAATAAGGTTTGAAACCTTCCAGAAGCGTTTTGAGGCATCAAACAACTTATTTTGGGGGTAAAGATTTTCCGCTATAGCATGAACATTTCCATGCTATTCAACACATAGAGACCTCTCTAACAATGCACAAAATGTGTCAATAAGAGTCTCTATGAAAACATTATGCCACTTAGAAGTTGACCTTCCTGTTTCCACAGATATAGTTTAGGAAGATACTACGTCAGCCCCAATTATTCATGGAAAAGGGGCTAGCCACATCTTTGTGATGTAAAAGACTTGAGAAGAGTCTATTTTATGACTCTAGTTAAGAGTTAATGTAGTCAAGTGTAACCACTACTAGGCTATCAGGTTGTGTTATAACTGGGCCACTAGGAGGAAGAGACATTCCATTCTTTTGAGAGTATTTTCTTCCATAGTTGATCAAAGATAGCCAGGAGAGATGAGAGGTACAACACACATAGAGGATATGTGAAATGTAGAAGCCCACAAGCCACAGACATTACTTCTTTGTACCTGCAGCCATGTTTCTAGACAGAGAAAGAGGGTGAAGAGACCTCACCTTCTAGTTGGGTTTTCTCCCAAAAGTGCTTACCAGAGAACATATCTTGTGTTTCATGTGTGTGCGTGTGCTTATTTTTTTCGTTCTCTAGTTTTATTCATAATTTACGTTTGCATGGATGCACTAATTACAGTTAAATCCTCATATCTTAAAGTTTAATAAATTGTAATAATGTATACTTTTTAGATTTTTTAATATAATATTATTAGATTTATTTTAACGAACCATCAAGTGGAATATCCATGACATTTTATGAATCAAGATACGCCAAAAATAAAATTAAAAATAGTTTTCTCTTTTTTCCCTCCAAAATATTTTCCTTGGGAATGACATCATCATCCTGTATCCTATTGGTTCTTTTAAAGTTAATCTTATTAGTAAAATATTTGTTTTAACGCCCATTTTTACCTCAAAATTCTCCTAACACACATTTCTTATCCTTATCATCCAACACTTTAGTTCTTCTCCCTTCCTCATCTTTGTTCATCAGCGTGTCTCGACATGGTCATTTTGACTTTGGTTAGGGTTGAAGTAAAAGAAAGAATCCACCTTGAATGCAAGCCTGGGCTAACATGAAGGCTTATGCATGTCATCACTAGGAAAATGCCACTAAATTTGTTTGGTAGAGATGAGTTTTACAGAGAATAAGGCTTGTGTTAAATGCATGTTTCTATCATACATAGAGGTAGAGGAGAATGTCAAGCAATGGAATCGTGACATAGGAAACACTTGCTCCATGCAAACTCAATTAACTGAAAATGTTGACTTATACTCGAAAATGAAAATAATGCACTACATTTTAGTTGAGCATGGTGAAGCCCAAGATGAAATTGTTCTTTGCACATGTGTTCTTTAGCCACATGTCATATAACTAGATAATAAAGTCTCAATGTCAACCAAGAAACTTGCCAATATGGAATTTCATAGTAGTGAAGATAATGAATACACTTCAACACCCATCCAGTTGGAGTCTCATACCGGTTGATCATGCTCTTAACTATAGTAATTTTGATTTTTAGGAGAATATATAAGAAACAAAACCTTGTTGTAGGTATCTTTTATGTTTTCTTCTTTTGTCTCCTAGATATACATAGACTTAGATTCATAGTTAACTATTATATGATATTTGCTACAATTTTCTTGATTTTAGACTCATATTTATGTTACTAAGTTGTTTACCTTTACTAATAAACTAGTAAACATAAATATCAAATTTTTTATTTTATTGAGCTAGCTACCTTTACTAATAGACCAGTAAACATAAATATCTAATTTTTTATTTTGATCAATAACATAATTTCAACCTAATTTAAAAAAATAAAAATAAAAACTAAAATAAATATTAAATTAATAAAAACTAAGATCTTATTATTTAGCATGGAATCCTAATCTCTAGCTTATCTTAAAAAAAATAATTGTTGTTTATCTAGTTGGTGGAATTTAAGAAAAGTAGGGGATGGTGAGAAACAAATATGTATAATTTATTCTCTCAACTAATTGGTATTTTTATTTTCAGTAATTACTTACATATTAATTATATTTCTACTATTTAATGATGTAATTTAACTAATAGATGAAATATTTTTGATTGAGTAATATTATTTTAAATTACACTTTTAAATGTATAAATGGATTCAACACCTAAAACCCCATGAAGTACAAGACTTTTACAAATCAAACAACTTAAAATTCTTAAAAATATTTATCAAATTTTAGGCCGAAATGACCAAATTTTCTTTTGGAAAAATATCATTTCATCTATTAATTTTAGAGTGTGCAATATTGTACTATAGATTATCTATGATATATGGAACTATTAATAATAAAATAGAAACTAAAATTACTTTTATATTAATATCATTAATTGAAAACTTTATAAATTTACTTAAATATATTATTTAATCAATTTTTGAATGTACAAAAAATAATATCTCATTATTAGTGCTAAGGAAGAACTATAAAATAGATTTTCCTATTGACCACTAATTAGTTTAACATTGACCAATGCAAGTTATAATCTTTAATTTTGAAAAATAAATATTTATTTTTTAATATTATTAAAATAAATATTTTTTCAAGCATTTGATATATTGACCACTATTAGTTTAGTATTGACCAATGCAAGTTATAATGATTAATTTGAAAAATAAATATTTATTTTCGAATATTATTAAAATAACTATTTTTCAAATATTTGATTGGACCGCACCTTGAAGATATTATTATAGCCTTTGCACAATACAATCTCCATAACTACTTCATAGATGTTTTGCCCTAATTTTTGGATGTGCTAACATTCATGCCATGATTTTTAGGTACTTACGCAATACTTTTTAATTGTTAAGCTTTGCAGAAAAACCACCAAAAATTAAAATCCTTGAAAATAGCTCATACTCATCAACTATCACTTACTTCTCACCATAATTTAAGCAAGTCTTTGGATAAAAAATGGATAAGAATAAGATGCAAATAGATAGAATTATCAAGAGTTATTGCTCACCTTTGTTTATTGTTCCTCAACGCTTTAACAAGTAGGAGTAAAAATATTCATGTACATGAGTAAAAGTGTAAATGTGCAAACTTATTAATGCTAGAAAAATACCCACCAAAATTTATGCTAATTCCTTGATTTAGTATTCCCCACAAAGGTCAGACTATAAGAAGCAATTTTCAGATTGACTATTATTAGTTTAGCATTGGTCAATACAACTTATAATATTTAAATTTTAAAAAATAATTAGAAAATAAATCTCTCAAAAACATTCTATGTTATAATAAAGGTGCACCCATTTCATACATTTCATACTTTCAATATTTCTAAAATATCCTTTTCTCTTAACTCCACTAAATTCTATACATTACAAGTGAGGCTCAAATTTAATAAGCCCATCAAATTATATAATAAGCCCATCAAATGATAGGGAATAAGATACCGTGTAGCCCTTATTAGTCCCTGCCTCCAACATGACCATAGCGATCGATAGATCGTTGGCTGTCCATTAAGTTATTAATCGACCAATTTTTTTAAGCTTTTTTAGTGTTTAATCAAAGTTTTAAAATCTAATTTTCATCCATCTAAATTTTAATGAAAGTTTTTGGATATAAAAAAATCGACCTCTTATTGCAAGGTTCGTGAATCCCAATGTAAAAAACATTGTGACAATTGATTTTATCCGAAGTCGAGTTTGCAGAATGTTTTGACAATTAATTTTATTCGAAGTCCATTTTGCATGTTGGGACAACTAATTTTAAGTTCAGGGCAAATTTTTTTTGGTATTTAAAGGATTTTTATAACCAAAGTTTTTTCAGCGCTGCACCCAAAGTTTGGTTGTGCACAACAACCAACTGTTGGTGTCAGAATGGCATATGTTGGAGACTTCTAGTAGGTGGAAGCTTTCATGTATAACTACGATGCCCATGGTAAGAGACATGCCGGTGCTTGTAAAGGAGAGATGGGCATGGTAAGAGACAGGATTATATTTTGGCATTTTCCAAATTGTCGTGTTGGGGCAACTGTTTTTCTTTCTAATTTATACTATTATGCCAAGGAGAAAGTAGGACCTCTAAAGCTCAGTGTCGATACAGTGGAGTAGACCGTGAAGACCGTGGTTGGCCCTGTCTATCTCAAATTTGATGGAAAACCCCTTGAGCTTCTTCATTTTCTTGATAGAAATGTATGTATTGTTATCCCAGTTACAAGTCTTAGTGTTAAGATTTTTTCTTCGGTGCTCTAGGAGAGCCGCACATGGTTTTAATACACTTTGATATATAATTGTGTGCCATCCAAATAGTCTCATGGGGTAGCCTCATTTTATTATTCATCTTTTGTGGGATACAACTAATAAAAGTATCTCGCTAGTCATCCAAATGTTTTTCATATTCTACATATACTCTACTCAGATCTATTGGTATATTTTTGTTTACATCTGGATTATTTTCAGTATATTAGATTTTTTTAGCTACAAGATCCTATCTGCAATTTGCTTGGTGAATTTTATTTAACTCGATGTTGTAGTTGGTATGAATATCATGAACAACTTGCTTGATATACTCACACCCTGTGGATAACTTTTGAAGCTCCTAAATCCACTTATATAGGGAAGTGCATGCGCAGATTATTTCTACTTGTTCTCTTTCCACAAAGTCAAAGTAAAATAACTGTAATTATTACATTCAAATATGCTCATTACCTATCCAAAGTGTCAAAATAAAAATAACTCTAAATTGTTTGAAATTATTTTCCTAAATTAATATTCGATGGCATCTACGTAGCTCTCAATGGTCTCTACATGTTCAATAGTCTCTACATAACCGTACACTACATTTCGATACCATCTAGGTGTTTCAGATTTGAATTTTTGAGTTGGTGAAAAGGATTTATTTCATTTGTTTAGGCTTTATCTACTCTACTTTCTATTAAATTTTATGTAAATCAATGAAAAAATTTCAATATTACGAGAATATCAGCTGGAATTTCTTTTGATTTTTGTTTGAATTACTTTATGTTGTGATGTTAACTTTATTTCTGTTAAATGTTTCTTTATGCTTCGTTCTCCTCTGAAATTTCTTGAATTTGCTCTTTTAATTCCAAAAGTATTTTTCCTTTAATGATAAAGAGTTTTTTAATGGCTTAGGATTTTTCAACTTTGCTTTCCAACGTGTTTGATGGCCTGGTTGTCTTAAACTTTAGCAAATAAAGCACAATTTCCAGTGCTATGATGATTTCAAATTAAAGCTTAGTTTTATAATATTTGACCTCATTTATCTTTTTTTCCCATCCATTACATATTACTCTCATGAGTGGCTTTTTAGATTTCTTTTCATTTATAGCCTTATTACCATCGTAAAGTCTTTACATTTTCCTTGGGATATGGAATTTATTTCTCGCCTTAAGTTGGTAGATCTTCATTATGTTTCGCACTAACTACCTTGGTGTAGGAAGCTTTCATCGTTGGCCCTAAAATTCCATTCCTGGTATCAATTCCTTCATTTTATTACAACTTCCTTTGTCACTATGATTTGCTAAAATTCATTCACTATTAGTTGGCAAACTAGTATTTTTCCATTTGTGTGAACATGAACCTTTCACATAATTTGAGCCCTTTAAAGCCCTCCTTGAGCAAGATTCAACATTTAGAAATTTGCAATGTTGTATAACAATTCAAGAATATTAATACCTTCCTATTTATCGCAAATATGTCTTTTATTGAACATATATATCCTGTTAGGCTCTATGTTTCACTCTATTTGGTTTGGAATTGAAACTTCCTTTCATTGGATGAGCTCACCAGACGAAAGAATGAAGAGGAGACTTCGAAATAATTCAATCCCTCCAAAGCCATCCCTGAATGAATTTGAGTTTTAGTTATGGCTTTGGCTTTTCCTGGTTTTTAAGTCCATATTTATTTAGTCATTGCTCTAATTATCCCATTTGATTATCTGTCCTTTTCAGTGGTTGCTCTCTTACTACTTTTTCTAGTTTTCCATCACATAAATCCTTCCATTTAATTAATCTCACTTTATTAGTTCTAAATAGTTAACCAAAATATTCATTGGTTTTCTTTTTGTAACCACTTGGTCCGATAGGCATAGCCTCTCAATTGCAATGATATCAATGGTTCATCCCCTATGTCATCAATGAAAATAGGGCTAAATCCCGCTACAACTAACAATCCAAATTTTAGGTTTAGTTAACATGGAATTTGTGTATTATAATTAACCCTGTTAAGATTATTTTATATATTTTGAAGTGGGTTACATACCCAATTTTATACCCATTAAATCCCTATTTTATATGCATTAAATAAGAAAATTTTCCATTCCAACTTATATTATAATTTGAGATGGATTCCATGCACTTATTTGCACTTGTATTTTTCCTTTCGATTATCAAACACGGAAGCCTCTACTCGAAGCATAGAAAATTAAAATTATTATTACCAAAATTATTATTACATTGTAATAATGTTCTTGTTTGTAAATACTTGGTCATGTTTTGCAGGTACAACAAATGAAAGCAAGGAAAATGAAAATACAAAAGGAGTAAAAGGAAAGGAAATTGCAATAGTATCTTCATGTCCAGATAAAAAGGATATAGGAATCATCATTTCTTTAATGGTTCTGTTAACTTCAACAGTTTTGAAATTGCATTGGGAATTCGATGGCCAATCTGGACAAATTTTGTCTTATTCAACTGAACTTTTCAGTATGCAAAGAGTGAAGAAACTTTAAAATTATATTGCAGTGACAATAATGAGATGTTTGGCATATTGTTTGAAGAAACTTTGGAATTATATTGTAGTGTAAATAATGAGATGGTTTGCATATTGTTCGTAGTTGTAACAAAATCAAATTGAGCCTTTTAGATGTTTTAGTATGAACATGTACAATGTAATCCTCTTCATCGCCCATAAATTTGCTTCCCAAGGGATCATTATGGCCTACGAAAATGTATTTACATGAAGAATCTAAGATAGAGGAGGAATGACTTGTTATAGAGTTTTATGAACCCAATGTTTTGCACTACCAAGTGAGTCCATCATCAGGGGTGCTTTAATAGATATTCTAAAGATATTAATGATGTAACCATGAGCTATATTTAGGGTCAGTTTTGATTTGAAGAATCTATTTGATGCAACAATTAACATTTTCTGCATATGCAATGTGATACTTTTGGTCATCCAGGTTTGTCATATGCTCTTCTCTTACCAGTTTCTCTAATTTCAATGATATTCCTATCAAGGTTAACAACCCTGTCACAATGGAAGCAATGAATTATAAAACCTTAGGGAAGGAAAAACACTTCAGCTTCGAGAAGTGTCTTGATAATTATATTATGATTATATTATGGAGTAAAAAAAAACATGTCCACGTCTTATGCAACCATAAATTTATATTTGAATATTTCTAACTAACATTGCATGTCATCAAAGGGACTAGGGCTACACAGTTGCTCCTTTTTTATATACAAAAAACCATTGAAATTTGAATATGACAAGTTGCACTCAAATACTGTATTTGATATTTCCTTGTATAAAAGATAGATTAGCCTTGAGTAGGGTAAGTAAATTTGCTTTCCTTTTGTCCAAGTTCACATTCTACTTTTAGAGGTCGTCTCATGAATTTCAAAAGAATAACATGTTCTGATTTTTGTGTTTGTTCACATAATAGGGCAGAAGTGAAACTATAAATTTTTTACTTTATGTAAATGCATTTAATATATTAAAATTTATTATATCTATATATCTATCTATATATATATTATATATTATATATATTATATATATATTATATATATATATATATTATATATTTTCCCTTAATAATATCATTTTTTATTATAAAAATAATTTTTATATTTATTTTTTCTATATACCTTAATAACATTAAGATTTCAACCTATTTTCTTATAATTCTTTTTTTTCTTACTACCTAAATGCTGTATAAGACATTTCTGCTACCTTGGTTGCTCTATGGATTAATAAATCATGTTTGATGTTAAAATTTGCTTAATATAGTAAATTAAATGAGTAATAAATAGGATAAATATTTATAATTTATTAATAATTTCTTATAATTCTTACAAATTAAATGATTTAAATGTGAATAGGACACACTTTATGATAATATTAAATATTTTTTTAATGTACATTTTATATTGCTAAATTTAAAAAAAAATAAAAATTAATTAAATTATAATTTTATTTTTAAATTATTTATGGATTAAGTATATATATATTTGAAAAAAACATGTAGCAAGATTCTTAACCATGGAGATTCACCTCACTTTATCATGGATATTCTTTATTTCTAAATAAGCTTTGGTACAATACCATGAGTCAAAATCATGGATTATCAATGTCACATGCTCAAAAAAGCATAACGAGTTTCGTATGACACTTGCTTATATAACATTTTTTTAATTCGTTAATTTTATTAAATGAGAAAAAATAACATAACTACTTTGAAAACAAATCTCAATATTTAATCTATGACTTATACTAAGAATATTCTAGAATATTCCATGGACATTAAACCCTTGCCATCTACCTAATAATTATTGATAATTAAATTAAAATTCTAGAAGCCCTACTTCGAGATAAACACTCCTATTAGCTTAATAGCAATGACTACTAGTCACACTAATAAACTTAATAGTAAATTACTAACGGGGTTTGGTTACTAAAACAATATAGATGTTGCCACTCCTTATCAATTGCTTAAATACCCCATTGACATGTTTAGTCTTAGTGGCATAGCCAATATTACTTGTTATGTATTGTACATGTTATAATAGTTATGATCATAGTCACATAATTATCCTCCTAGCTATTATGACCCTCAATCTAACCATCTTGTAATCTTTCTAGCTCCATACCCACCATATTCCAAATTATTATGACATTTAATACAATCTTCTCTTGGCACACTATGATCCTTAAATGAAGAAACCCTTTAACACATCAAGACCCATACCAAATATGACTATATAGACACTCTAACACCTTACCCTTATAAGCTTTTATATAATGATGCTTAAGCATTATGACTTTTTGACCTTTGATTCCTAAAAAGGTGACCCCTTAGCACACCAACCCTCTCATTCATTATTACTTTGAAGACGCTAACCCCCTAATACACTATGGCTAGGTTGACAGTGTTTGACTTGCCAACATTCAAGGGATCTTCCCAGTATGAAGTCCCAACTAGACCTCACTTCATTTGGTGTAGGAGTTCCATCTGGTATGATGGCCCAATTTCCATTATCTTAAAGGTTTGCCTTAGCTCTTTCTTGCCATCACATGAGAGTGGTCTTCTTTGTCTTCGAACAATGAGGTTTGCGTGCTTGGTGAGTGCTTAGTGTTACTTGTGTCGAGGTTCTTTCACCATAGAGGGAGAGGGTGGGAGTGAGTCTCAAGTTGCAAGGGAATAGTCCCAACTCCGTTAGAGGTACATAACACAACAAGACATGTGCAGCTTCTGGCGGAGTAGTCCTCACAGATGCAACAGTCACAAACACACAGTGAACAAACATCACGTGCAACACCCAGTGGAATGCTTCACATGAGTGTGACGATTGTTATAACAAGTTTATGAGAATGGTTCTATCGAGTGTCCAGAGGAATAGTCCACATAGGGGAGACAACGTTAACAACTCATACAACACATTTTCGAAAGAATATGTATTAGAACAGTTGAAATAATTCAACTGTTTTAATATAGGGTAAAGCAACATGCATTACAGGCGTACAAAGAATAGTCTTACAAAAAAATACAATACATGTGTGAAAACATGCTCGCCTGATATCAAGCTTCTACATTAAGTGAAAGTTCCAAGACACATTGGTACACCATTACATCACTAACCCCGATAATGGGGTGTTGGAGCCACTGCTCACTCCTCAAAGAAAAGACTACAAACTCTCAAGGCTATGTGGGATGAGCCAAGGTGAAAAATATTTTGCATGTACAAATGAGGGGTATATAGAGCCAAGGGTGAAAATGACTGTTTTAATTGTTCTACTTCCCTCATGACTGTTTGACTTACATAACTCTTGAACTTTACTAAGTGGTGGATGTGCTCTTGGTGTATCATAGCTTCACCTCTGCATGGAAATGTGTGTACAGTCTTTCATGGTCTTGGTGTTCACTTAATGTTGCACGTGCATGTATCTCCTTTTTCTATAATTGTAATGCTCCATGTTTTTGTCTATTCACGAAAAATTCTCCCTGTATGCGCTCCATGTTCATCTCATTCGTCGTCGTGCCATGTCTCATCCATGTACCTGTATCTGCATTCACTCATGACAAAACGACATCAAAACCATAAATATCCTAGTCTACCATGATTCATTATCTTTCTCTTTTGGATGCGGGTGTCCGCGAGAGAGGACAAGGCTCTGAAACTACACATAGCACATTTCATACCGAGATGTGGGCTTTGTGCACTATCAATGAAAATTGTGCATAGGTCACTGGGAGGCTAAGATGGGAATTTGAGATCAACTTGGACTATCTATGGGATCTAGCTTGGTTGGAGGGAAGATCTACGCAATTTTTCTATGGAGACGATGCATGCATCACGGAGACACTGGAAATGAAAATTGCGTAGATTCTTTGGGGAAGCTGGCAGCAGGCTGTAGGAGGTTGTTGGTCAAAACTATGTAGAGCTGGTAGGTTGGAATATAGGACATGCCTATGAAGTTTATGAGCTAAGTGGGATGCTGGGCAACTTGGAGGCATCCCTTGAAAAGTGTGTAGTTTTCCAGAGGAGCAATAGGTCAACTGAGAGGGTGAATGGATGACAGAACTGCAAAAATTTTTAGGGAAGTGTAGTGACAGGTAGAAAGTGTCTGTGTGGCATGTCTATGTAATTTCTTTAGACAGCGGAAGCAGACATGCTTGGAACTTTCTGCGCAATTTTTTGGAGGAGTGAGGCCTGGGGTCACTACCTAGTCAAACTCTCCGCTTGACCAGCTGGAGGCTTGATGGTCTTTCTTGAGGGAAATGCAGATTGAGATGGCTTGTTGAAAACATTTTGTGTTGTTCTCGGTGACAGTTAGTTGAGTTGACTCCTGGATTAGGCAGTACATACTTCCTGGGAGGCAACCTCAAGCTTTGCGTAATTTTGGGCAATAGTACATGTTCACTGAGGGTTAAGACTATGCAATGCAACTCAACGAAGGTTCGACCATTGGAGGGTGGTTCGGTCGACAAAGTTTCAACAAAATGACCAAGTGTTTGAATGAGTGACTTTGTACATGCATGACCTTATGAACACACAGTCAACATGACTTCATGACAAGACACCTCAAACCATTAGGACAACATGTGCTTAGTTTGACTGACCGACGGTTGTGAGAGACAAGTTTGACACTTGTGATAAATCGTTGAACGACTATGAAAACACTTGCGCGACATGCATACAACTCCATGTGTGAGTGTGAGAAATATTTACATAGGGAATGCAACTTGTACACATGAAGAGGGACTTTGTGCATAGCCAGAACATGTCTGCAAGCATGACATTGTGATCAACATGCTAAAAGATGTCTAGTGAATGGTCAAGCGAGGAGGGTGCAAGACTCAACACAAGCTCACAAGATGAGCCTGAGTGCTTGCAAACGTCGAGGAAAAACCTAAGAAAGGCTTTGAAATTGGATGCAGGCCAAAATTTTGGAGTGTGTTGTAGCTGCTACAACACTTGGTGACACATTGGTTGAATTCCAACTTTTCTGTTTTAGTTCATTGAAAACATAGGGCCTTGGTCTTTCAGGGAGTATTGAATCACTGTGCGGGTTACTTTGTCTTCCCAACTTACCCCATGGATAGACATGGTTCACCTTTCACTAACTCAGTCAAACGCACCAACAAGTTTCATCTTGATCATAGTGTTTTGAAATCGGGAAGGGTAGTTTGTATCACGAGTTACAAATTTTCAGAGTATAAGTTTTCATCTCTAGTGTCACTATACTATTAGCAGGCCTGGATAGTACCCCGTGAAAGTCACACAGGAACACACACACTGCTCCACTTCGAGAGAGCCTGTTCAATAGCCTGGTGGAGTTGCATGCTCCACCTCTCTATGCAGGAAGCCTTTCTCTTCTTTCACCTTTGTATTTTGTTTTAAGAGGATTGTGCATAGGCACTTATTTATTTCTGTGGCAGAAGAGGGATCTCGACTTATTGAGAACATAAGAGGTTTTTCCTTTAGAGAAGCAAGTAAGACTTCTGATGTAGATTTTCTCATTTAGATTTTCCCCTTCTCCATTTCTACTAGTTGGATGGGCTTGAACACATAAAGAAGAAGGCTGAGTATAGGCATGGGGTTTCCCATTGTGGACATAGGTTCATGGCTGGACCCAGGCTTCCCTTGCAGACGACTCATATTTTCTATCAAGACATGATCAATTGAAGGTTATAACCAAGCACAAAGAAGACAAACCCAGGACTGGCCAAGTGCTGCAGTGTCACAAGACTCTTTACATCTCAACCACATATTCATTCAAAAGCCATAAGTAAATAGAGGGTAGCACTTATTTACAAAACCAAAAATAGCACAATACTAAGAAAACAAAACAAAATGAAACGAAAATAGTAAGAAAAGTGAAAATACAACAAGAAATAAATAGACTATATACATGGCGCAGGGTGTGACCCCAACTTACTGAAAGTAGTGTTTGAGATCTTGGCCATTGACAGGAAGGTTGTTAATCCTCCCATCAAGTGATTGCATATGGTATGTGTGTGGGCCAAACTTCTCATGGACAGCGTATGGACCAATCCACAAGGACTATAACTTCATATGTTTTCCTTTTACTTCATGGGGTTTATCCCATTTCAACATCAAGTCACCAACATCGAAGTTAGTGTTCCCTGTAGACTTCTTGTAAAAGCATCTCTTGATACGGTTCTAGTGGAGTGTAAATTTTTCTTTTGCTTTCATCTTTCCTTCCTCCAGCTTGTGAAGTGTATCCATTCTACACTGAACTAGCAGATAAGGCTTGCCTTGGGATTCTTGGGATAATTGGAGTGCAGGAAAGTAGATATTTGGTGGTAGGATGGATAAACTAGGAAGTATGGCAAAGTGTTTAGAGAGGGTTTAGGTGTTACGCAGTCAACCCATAAGGCATTTTTCAAGGTGGAGTACCAGTTACATTGATTAGAGTAAATTGTCTTATTGATTATGCAGATAAAGTTTTTATCTGTGGATTCGACGAGACCATTTCCCTGAGGGTAATAGTTAGATGAGTGTTTCAGCACAATACCATATTGCAATGCAAAATACTAAAGTTTCAAAGATGAAAAGTAAGTTTCATTGTCAAACAAAAGTGATACCAAAACTCTAAAGCGTGAGATGGTGTTCTATTGGAGAAATCTAATGACTTCTTGGTCATTCTCTTGCTTGAGTGGAACTGCTTCTATCCACCACGTGAAGTAATCAGTTTCTATTAAGATGTAGCGGTGTTGTTTTCATGAATGTGGGAAAATTTCCCCAATGATGTCCAGGCCCCATTGTTGAAATGGTTTAGTCATTGCAACAGGGTGTAGTGGGGTTGTTGACCTTTCGTGTTTTGTTGGTGCATCGTTGATAGACCAAGCGCTTTTAGGCGTAAGTGTGTGCATCCTTGAACAATGTGGGCTAGTAGAATCCAACTCACATAACTTTGTGTGTAGTGGTATTTCCTGTGAAGTGGCCCTCAGCTGGTCCATCATGCAGATCATGCAATACCTTCTCTGAATCATGTGCCTCCAGGCACCTAAGAAGAATCATGTTACTATGCTTTCTATAAAGCACTCCATGCACCAAATGATAGGATAAAGCTTTGAGTGTCCTCTTTTGTCTCATGGAGAAGTGAGACGGTATGGTGCCATCTTCAAGGTACTAGTGCACATCTTCATACCAAGAGTTTTCACATGCAGTGGGTGTTGCTCACTCTACATCATACATTTTTATTTCTTGCTCCCAACCATTAAGCTCTTCTTCTTCCTCCTGTGCGTGGAAATCCTCAGATGTGATTCTGCAGAGACCATGACCCTTGAAACTATGAACTAGCTTGATTTCAAGATCATACTCTTGCAAGCATATCATCCAGTTCGCATGTCGTTCACCCAACTCTTGTTGTACAAGGAATGAGTGGACTTCTAGGTGAGGCACGTAGACTATGTAATGGTTCTTCAGTAGGTAGGGCCTAAAGAGTTTGACCATCTTGTATACTGTGTATGTTGAAAAGTGTGCAACAAGAAATGATTGTTGAGAATGCAACAAGATGATGGAGCTTAGTGTAAAGGAGTCGCCTTCACTAAGTGGGCCCGCAGGCTATTTTTGGTGCAAGTCTATTTTTAGAAATATGGATCATGTCTATGGATTGCAGGTTGTTGTTTATGGATGATTGATCAAGTTGGGAAAAATAGATGGACTTCTATTTTTAGATCACAGCGGAGT
>APFE030431155.1:243253-253281 GCA_000404065.3 Pinus taeda
AAACTGGTTGTATTTAGTCTAACTGGAAAATAGACTAGAGATGAGTTGGGTGAATTAGTTATAATTAATTCACAAGTTATTAACTCATAATACAACTAATGAATACATCAGTTAACTCAGTTGCATGTCAGTGCATGTTCAGTTCAGCAGGGACAGGTGTTAGAGAATCAGATTGCTATCAGTTGTGACTATAGTTGTGCACCAGATCTTGCACAAATCAGGGGATTGAGTATGCCAATGATTTTGCCCACATTGTAGCTTGTTCTCACGTGATTTAGCCAAGGAAAGACGTGGCTGCCTTGGAATTATCACCGGTTCTTGTGCAGGTATTGAGCAGCGGAGGCAGGCAAGCAGCGGAAGAGATGTGAGCCAGTGATTGATTCAGATCTGAGCTGTATTGTGTGTAACAGGTGGAGCTGGTACTGGATTGCTTGTGATAAGCATTGTACTTTGTAATGTTACATGACTCAATCATTAATATACAGATAGTTGCGGTTTTTAGCGAGATGTTTCCCCGGGATACATACTGTGTTAATGTGTGAATGCTCTTGATGTTTTATTGTTATTGATGCTGCTATATTGATGATCAACACAGAGGAGCTTATGTATTGTGTATGTTTTCCGCAATAGTACATGATCAGGATAATCTCTATTGAATATGTGTTAAATTATTCAAAATTTCTACAGTGTATTCTTATTGGTCAATGGTGGGGTAGTTGAGTTCGGGTCCCTGCATGCTTACACTCATGAAGGAGATGGGATGTTCGTCGTTCAACTCATCCTTCTGAGTGAGTATTCCAGCAAGCGAGTTGTCGGAGGTGAAGGTGTATAGAAATAAATCTTTTTTAAAATCTAGGATGTAAAGTGCAGATGTTTCTACTATAGCCTGCTTAATATGGGTGAATGTGTTCTTTTCCCTCTTGCCCTAGCTGTAGACTACATCCTTCTTGATAATGTCTTGCATTAGGTTTACTATCTACACATAGTCCGAGATGAAATTTTAGAGGAGGTTTATCTTTCCCAAGAAGGACTGCATTCCTTTTTTATTGGTTGGGTTAGGAATCTGTGTAATGGTTTAGAACCCATATGAATCAATCGTGATCCCACTTTTAGCAATGATGTACCCAAGGATGTTGCTCTCAGACTCTACAAATACGCTCTTTTTAGGATTCAAGGAAATCTTGTATTTCCGGCATCACTCAAATATTTTCTTCAGATGGCATATGTGGTCTGGCTATTTTCTAGAAAATATAGTCACATCATCAAGTTACACCACTACACTCTGTCCGATGATTCCATAGAAGGCGATGTCCATGGCATGCTGAAAGGTTACGCTTGCATTCATGAGCCCAAACAACATTCGTTTGTATGCAAACGTACCCCACTTGGTACAAAATGTAGTTTTGAGTCAATCAGGTTCTGCTACTGGGACTTAATTATATCCTGAGAACTAATCAAGTAAGGAAAACATATCTGCCCCAGATATTATCTATAAAATATGCTCAATAGAGGCACGGGGTAGTTACCTTTGTCTGAGGTGTAGTTCAAGTTTCAGAAATAAATGCACAAGTGGATTTCCCTTGACTTCTTATATATAGGAATAAGGTTAAAAACCCATGTGAAATGATGAACTTGTATACGATTCATGCATCGAACAACTAGGTCATCTATTTTTGTATAAGGGGTTTAGTGACGAATGTACTTTCCCCAACTTCTACTAAGATGGCTTGATTCCATCTTTGGTTGGAATCACATGTTGGATTATTCGCATGTCGTATGTTGGATTATACATGCTCATTACTTGCTTAGTATTCGGTGCCTCATTTGGTACAACATCTTCATCATTGTCTTTGTCTCTCAGCTGACACTACATGCTGCTCACTACATTTAGTGTGCGGTTGCATATTGAGCCTACAAATCATTTCCATTCTGAATAAGACCCTTCTCGGTGATCATCTTCATGGAATGAGAAACATTCATCATTTGCACATTGTTCTAACTAGA
Organism: Pinus taeda; assembly: GCA_000404065.3. Taxonomy (NCBI): domain Eukaryota; kingdom Viridiplantae; phylum Streptophyta; class Pinopsida; order Pinales; family Pinaceae; genus Pinus; species Pinus taeda. The sequence goes on from APFE030431155.1 coordinate 245,258, forward strand.
ACACTGAGGTGGAGTGCTACTTAGTGTAGCTGGGAAGTGGTTTCTACTTGATGTCATGCTTCCTTTTTATTTTCTGGTTGGCCATATGATCAAAAATGTGTTCATCCTTCGTTTTTTCAGTTCACACACTTTTTTTGTCAATTTCTTAACAAGATGCGTAAGGGTTTCAATGTCACTAGATTCCTTGTCTTTACCCTTTCTCACAACAACCTAGGGCTTCTTGCTTGTATCTTTGGAGTCCTTCACTAGTTCATCATCCTTGATGACTCTAATAATGTGCATGTGTTTCTCCACAACGACTACCTCTTCACAATTTTCCAATAACATTGGTTTCACAGCTCACTTGATGAAATGCACAATGTTGATTGGCAATGCAGGCGTATAGTAGTCGAAAGTGATGGAGTCATGAGGTTGTGTGTCCACTATAAACTTGTTTAATATGCAGAAAAACCTTTGATTGAAATCTTTTACCTTTTCTTTTGCCTCCATCTTCAGGCTGCCTAACACTTCAAGCAACATGATTAGGGTCTTATCATAAGAATTTTTTCCAGAAACAACCATTTGAACACACCCAAGTTATGGATGGAATTTAAAGGAAGGTTGTGATACCATACTACTACATGGCAATCCAAGGTACACAGAAACAATCTGCATGAAACGTCGTCATACCATACCTCGAGTGTCTGCAACTGTAGGTAGAAGTTGTCCAAGTGATATTCTCCCTTCGCTACTCTGCCAGGGTTATACTTTGTGAGAATTATCTCCAAACACTTTGGCATCCTATACAAAGTAACTGAGAGAGCCAATGGTCCCTGAGTCATCCATTGCAAGTTTTGGTCAACCATGTCTTCTTCCTCTTCATCCTCCTCATCTTCTTTAGAATTTGATGGTTCGGGATCCAAGTTTGTTGGTTCGTCTTCACCTCCACCTCCTCCATTGCCTTCCCCTCTGCCTATTCTACCAGAATCTAAACCCAAGATCATGAGGGTGTCTCATTACCCTGTTAGAAGACCAAAGGTTCCTCTCCATTCTCAACAACTTCTACCAGACCTTTGAGTGTGGCAAGAACTGCTTCTTCCATTAATGAAACAAAAACTCTTGTGGGAGTGGTCTTTGGCTTCCTTGATGCATATGGAAGATATTGTATTCCTAGGATCAGTCTGATTTCCTTTGCAAACTGATGGGTGATGGGACAAATAGAGTGGAGCTGCTGATACAAAATTTTGTGTTCACATTTGTGAAGTGAGGAGTAACCAACTATAGAGTTGTGCATAGGTGAGAGGAGGTGCGAGTTACTACCTTGAAGAAATGATTGATAAGTGGGGGTGATCGGACATTCAACCATAAAAAACTTGCGGCACTCCTTCTAGTGGAAAAATTGTTGATGCTGCTAGACATGCCAAAATTTAGGGGATCTTCCCAGTGTGAAGTCCCAAGTAGACATCACATCCTTTGGTGTAGGAGTCCCATCTGGTATGATGGACCGGTTGCCATTATCTTAAAGGTTTTTCTTAGCTCTTTCTTGTTAGCACATCAGAGTGGTCTCCTTTGTCTTCAAACAATGAGGTTCGTGTGCCTAGTGAGTGCTTACTGTTACTTGTGTAAAGGTTCTTTCACCATAGAGGGAGAGGGTGGGAGTGAGTCTCAAGTCGAAAAGGAATAGTACCAACTCTGTTAGAGACACACAACACAACAAGACATGCACAACTTCTGACGAAGTAGTCCACATGGATGAGGCAGTCACAAACACACAGTGAATGGATAACATGTACAACACTAAGCGGAATAGTCCACACAAGTGCAGCAATTGTTATAACAATTTTATGAGAATAGTTCTGTTGAGTGTCTGATAGAATAGTCCACATGGGAGAGACATCATTAACAAATTATGCAACACATTTTCAAAAACATATGTATTAGAACAACTAAAATAATTCAACTGTCTTAATACATGCTAAAGCAATATGCATTACAAGTGTCCAAATAATAGTCTTACAAATGAATACAATACATGTGTGAAAATGTGCTGGCATCTTATCAGGCTTATGAATCAAGAAAAAGTTCCAAGACATATCAGTACACCATTACATCACTAACCCTGATAGCGGGGCATTGGAGCCACTGCTCGCTCCTTAAAGAAAAGACTATAGACTCTCAAGGCTATGTGGGAGGAGCCAAGGTGAAAAGTATTTTTCCTATACAAATGAGGGCTATATATAGCCAAGGGTGAAAATGACTGTTGTGACTATTCGAACACCGTCATGAATATTTAACGTACATGACTCTTCAACTTTACATGTTGCTCTCTTGGACTTCCATGTTACATTACATTGATTATAATAGTATGAACCACATTAGTGATGTGGATGAGATTACTCATGACATGAATCGACATGACATAGCTAGTATGTTTGTGCTACTGGTGGTGTCCATGTTGAGCTGCAGTGTTGCGAAGTGATGGATGTGCTCTTGGTGTATCATAGCTTCACCTTCGCATGACAAGGTGTATAGAGTCTTCAATGGTCTTGGTGTCGCTTGATGTTGCATGTGAATGTATCTCCTTAGCTTGTACTTGGCATGCTCCATGTGTTCGTCCGTTCGTGAACAAGTATCCCTGCATGCGCTCCATGTTCATCACATTCATTGTCACGCCATGTATCAAACATGTACCTATATCTACAATCACTCATGATGAGACAAAATCAAGTCCATAAATCTCCTTTTCTACCATGATTAATTATCTTTTGCATTTGGATGCAGGTGACTGGGAGAGAGGACAAGGCTCTGAAATTGTGCAGAGCACATTTCAGGCCTGGATGCAGATTCCAGGCACTGTCAATGAAAATTACGCAGAGGTCACTAGGAGGCTAATATGGGTAGCCCGAATTAGCAGTGACTGTCTGCAGGATCTAGCTTGGTTGGAGGGAAAATATACACAATTTTTCCACGGAGACAGTGTAGGCAACAGGGGGACACTAGCAGTGAAAACTGCGTAGATTCTCTGAGGAGGCTAACAACGGGTTGTGGGATGATGCTAGTCAAAACTGTGTAGAGTTGGGAGGATGGCCTATAGGATATTCCTGCACAACGTTTGGGCTGAGCGGGATGCTGGGCAGTTCGGAGGAAACCCATGAAAATTGTATAGTTTGAAGGAGGAGAAGTAGGCCAACTAATACAGTGACTAGCTGATAGAATTGCACAATTTTTTAGGGAAGTGTAGTGATAGGTAGAAGGTATATTCTTGGCATGTTTGCAAAATTTCTTCACTCGGTGGAAGTGAGCATTCTTGGTAGATTCTGTGCAATTTTTTGGAGGAGTGAGGCTCAGGGTCACTACTTGGTCAAACACTCTGGTTGACTAGCTGAAGGCTTGATGAATTTGTTTGTGGGAAGCACCAATTGAGATGGCTTGCTGAAAAACTTCTGCACTATTCTAGGTGACAGTGAGTCAGTTTGACTCCAATATTGCACAGTATAGACTACCCTTGGAGGTAGCCTCAAGCTCTGCATAATTCTGGGCAACAATACATGTTCTGTGAGCGCTGAGACTGTGTAATTTAGCCCAGTGAAGGTCCAGTTCTTGGAGGGTGGTTTGGTCGATAGATTTTCAAAAAAATGACCAAGTTTGTTAATGAGTCACTTGGTACATGCATAACCTTGTGAACACACACTCAACATGACTTGATGAAAAGACACCTTGAACCATCAAGACAACATGCACTCAGTGTGATTGACCAATGGATGTGAGCGAAAAGCATGAAACTTGCGATAGATTGTTGAAAAACCGTGATGACACTTGCGCAACATTTCATACAACTGCGTGTGTGAGTGTGAAATATGTTTATATAGAAAATACAACTTGTACACACGAATAGAGACTCTGTGCATAGCCAAGACATGGCTTCGAGCATGACATTGTGACTAATAGGATAAAAGATGTTCGATGAATGGTTGAGTGAGGAGGGTAAAAAGAATCAACACGATCTCATGGGATGATCCTAAGTGCTTACAAAAATCAAGGAAAAACCCAAGGAAATATCCAAAATTTGATGGATGCCAAAATTTTGGAGGGTGTTGCAGCTGCTACAATAGACTATGAGCACACTAATAAACTACTAGACTTTAAACCATAACCACTTTGACCCTCCTACAATCATGCCCTAACACTATATGACCTTTAATGTTCTAACTCTTTAATACACCATAATCCTCAATCTTTATAACCCTAGACATGTAATTTTATGAACCTTGACATGGTTAACCCTTGGAACAGTCTCTCTGTCACACACTATGTCATCAAAGATGTATAAATTTGATAGGATTGCAATTGCTCAAGAAATGTAGTTTAAAATCAAGAGACACAATTATACTGTACCTATCAACAAAATGAAATTCACAATTTAGAAAAATATGCATAGATATGCAATATGAAAAATCACAAATACGTAGTGATTTCTAGGGGAACCAATCTTGGAAAGACCCCTCAAGCCTCTTTGAAATAATTAGACAAATAGAGAATATATTACAATTACTAGATCCAACTTTGAGTTCAACCTGAAAAGGAATAATTGTTCTCTCTTCTCAATGAACAACTATGGCCAACACTTGGCCAAATATCAGCTCACTTAGCCTCCTATTTCCTTGCACAAATCTTGACCAAATTATCCTCTATTATTTAGGAATTTCCTCCAAATTGATTGTGAAATTCCCAAGGATGGATCACTTGAACTCATGCAACACTTGTACACTCAAGGTAGTTTACAATTGTTGTTGCACTACCTTGCCATCGCCACTTCAACTGAGGAACTGGAATTCCTTTCTTGCACTATCTATTTTGCGATGATTGATCAGTTAACTAACCAATCTCTGAGTTAGATTGTTGTCCCACTACACAACTAACTTTCAACTTACTCTAACAATAGTTAGAGGTCAATTAACTGAATACAACTGAAAATAACTGAACTTAATTACTAAAATTTAGAAATCACACATGCATAATTGAACTCCAATCCATCTAACTCAAATTTACTAAGCTAACTGATTGACAAGATCCATGTCACACTAGTTAACTACCTCCAATTTGTCCTATTCATGTGGAAATTTGATTTTACTCAATTTGATTAAGGCTAATGTCAAATGGAGCCTTTCTTGCTACATTCTTTCTACACTTCCTCTTAGCAAAGAAGGGATTTTTCACCACCCCTATCCTACATCTGTGCAATTCAAATTTACCTCTTAATAATGCCTTTGCCAAGATGTGAACATCTTGATCCTCAATTCGAATGTACTATAGCAACATAATTATCCTCTATGCAAAGTCACACAAATGATGATAGTAGATATCAATGTGCTTACATCTATCATGAAATACCGGATTCTCAGAGAGCTTAATGAAACTTTGATTATCACAATATATCACTGCTGGGTTCATCTCTTGACTGAATAGTCCCAAAAGTATTTTCCACATCTAGATTTCTTCACATGTTTCTTGAATCGTAGCCATGTATTCAACCATTATTGAGGTAAGCGCCATGGACCTCTACTCGTGATGTACCAAGAAATAGTTGCACATCCAACACTAAAGATAGCTCCTAATATACTTTTCCTGTTTGATGGACTCCCTACCCAATATTCATTGGTGAAGCCTTGGAGCTTCAATCCCTTTGACCTCTTGTACCATAATCCATACTGAGTAGTGCCTTTGAGGTGCCATAACATATGATTTTATTCCTTCCAATACAGTTTGGTAGGCCTCACCATAACTTGGCCAAGCTAGTTTACTAGATAGCACATGTTGGGTCTTATGTTCACCATATACATAAAATACCCCACAAGATTCCTCTAAATGGTAGAATCAACCTCTTCACGTGAAGTGGCATTATCCTTTCTCTAGTTTGTACCTAGAGGCATTTTCATGGGCTTACAATTATCCATGTGAAATATCTGAAGTATTTCAAAACCATACTTCCCTGTGACGCAAAACGTTCACCATCACCTTGTCATGTTTCTAGCCCAAGGAAGTAATACATGAGGCCCATGTCTTTCATCTCAAATTCCCTTGCAAGATCCTCTTTGCAAGAGAGGAGCAATTACTCATCACCTGTTAATATTAAATCATCAACATATAAAACAAGAATAAGCAACTTATGGTCTACCACAATGTGATAGAGGTTCGCATCTATTTCACTTTTGGTGAAGCCCAAACAACTGAGATTATTGTCGATCCAAGTGTACCATTGTTGGGGTGCCTATTTAAAAATATGCAATGCTCTCTTGAGTATGCACACATGCGACTCTCAATCATATGTGTCAAATCCTTCTAGATGATCTATGCAAATTTCCTCCTCAACAACACCATTGAGAAGGGTGGTCTTCACATCCATTTGTTGGATTTTCCACCCCATATACATATCCAATGATAGAATTGATCTCATTGAGGAATATCTTACAATAGGTGAAAACGTTTCCCCATAGTCCACACCTTATATCTAGGAGAATCGTTTGGTCATAAATCTGGCCTTGTACTTCTCGATTCTCCCATCCACTACATTCTTCACTTTGTAGATCCATCCCAAAACAACCACTGATTTCCCTTCTGGTCTTGGCACCACCTCTGATACATTATTCTTCATGATGGATTTATATTCTTCCACCATGGAATCTACCCAAACTGGTTGAGAAACTTCTTCCTCAAATGAGGAAGTCTCTGTCTCAATGAGCTTGGTCATGAGAGCCATGTCACCTATGTACTTATCAGGTGACCTCGTCTACATGCACTATGATATGGGGCCTCCCACATTCTCCTGTGCATCTTGCAACAATCTATCAACTTCTCTGGTTCTCTTTGTCCCCTCTCTGGAAAATTCTGGTTGAGTGGGTGCCTCTACTCTGCTCCTTTGCATGTGGCTACTCCACAACCTCTTGAATCTGATCTTGAGGCTCCTCCTTTGGAGCTAGGAGCTCCTTCTCCAGTGGGATACTCACCTCTCATTCCAGGGAGAATCTCATAGCCTTATCCTCATCGAACTTAATATATCTCCCTACAACTATTATCCTCAGTGAAGGAAAATACACCTAGTAATTGTGTGGAGTTTCGGTGTATCCAACAAAAACTCCAAACTCTATTGTAGGCTCAAGTTTCTTCCTCAAATATTTGGAGAAATGACACTAAACTAAAGCTTTGAAAATTTGGAAATGAGACACGTTAGGCTTTCTCCCCAAGAAATCTTCCTCTAGTGTGATCATATCAAGTATCCTATGAGGACTCCAGTTTTGCAAGTAGATTGCAGTTTTCCATGATTATGCCTATAGATGTAATGGAAGCTCCTTATCATGAAACACAACCCTTCCTTCCCCCACTATGCTTTTTTTCTTCCTTTCAGCTACCACATTTTTCTATGGGTTATGGGGTGATGTCAATTCCCTTCGAATAACTTGTTTTGCACACAAAAATGTGAAGGCATGCAAAAGAAATTCACCTCCAATGTTGCTCCTAAGAGCCTTCACCTTCTTCCTAGTCTCCTTCTCAACTAATGCCTTGAACTAAATTTTTTTTGAGAAAACTTCAACCTTCTTCTACATGAGAAATATCTATAATTTCCTAGATAAATCATCAATAAAAATAACATAGTATTTATGGATTTTTGTGGAAGCTATAGAAAAGGGTCCACAAACATTAGAGTGGATTCACACCAAGATTGTATTTTCTCAGAAATCTCGGTCATGGAATGTGGATTTGGCATATTTCCCCAATGTGAAACCTTTGTAGACATCCTACTGGTCAAGGGAGACTGTCATGCGGAAAGAGTTATTTTTGCTGACAAAACTAACCTCCCTAGAAGTCTAAGACTCTCTAGTGACAAACAAGACAATTAAGAGCAATCCTTCTCTAAACATACATTATTCTATGAGAAACCAAGTGTTTTTCGATCCTACCTCAAGTCCAACCCTTGTTGCAGCAGTCCAGCCTCGTCGATCCAGATGAGCTCCTCCTTCACTTTGAAACCTACATACACTAACAATCAA
>APFE030431163.1:0-11500 GCA_000404065.3 Pinus taeda
AAATGAACTCTGAGTAACCTTCTTCGCTTGGAGACTGTTAAGCAAATATGGAGCATTGCAGCATGCAAAGTATGACATATTTGGCCTGTAAAATGTCAATCATGAAATATGAGTAACCTGCTGCAGCAGGAGGCTAACACATCCTATATTTGTTGTGAAAGGATTTATGATTTAGTTTTATACTCCTAGCTATAAAAATATAAGCCCATAGAGGGTATGGTGGTAGTGAAGAGAGTGTGTGAGAAAATAAATTGTAATCTCATGTTGAATAATAAGATTGCTGATGCCTATGGATGTAGCCCATATTGGTTGGGTGAACCACGTTAAATCTCTATGTTATGTTTTATGATTTTATGTGTGCTGTGTATGGCTTTTAAATTTCCGCTGCACATAGTTTGCTCCAACAATTGGTATCAGAGCATGTTGTCGAGCTGGTACGTGTGATAGAGACGCAAAGTTTGCTACAGAAGGTGGAGCTTTGTCGTTGGCGTGGTTTCATCAAGAACAGTCGTGCCAATTGTGACCAGAGGAAGGGTTGGCGCAATTTATTTTGGAAGAGACGTGCCCATTGGCGCGGTTCTGAGAGTTATAGTCGCGCCAGTGCGCCAAGATCCCAATTGGCGCGGAAATGATGGGTTTAAGCGCGCCAATTTCGTGACTCGCATTGTTTTTGCTTGTGGCGGGGGTCTTCCGCTGTCGATGAGCGCCAAGTCCCTTTCGGAGCGCCAAGCATTTTTCGCTTTGGTAAAACTGCAACTTTTATTTTTTTTTAAATTGTAATCTGCAATTTGTACGGCAGAGGGATTTTATTGTAAGGTAAAGGCATTATAGTATAAGGCAAAGGCATTTTTTAAATAAAAATTTTATTTATTAAAAAGTTGGAATTGGAGATTTTGTTTGTTACAACATGGAAAAAACTCAAAGTGCTCATTTTGAGATTGAGAAGTTCAATGGCAAAAACAACTTCGAGATCTGGAAAGTGAAAATGTATGATCTACTTGTGCAATAAGGCGTGGCGAAGGCATTGTTGGGAAAAGACAAACAGCCTTACACCATGACAGATGATGAATGGAGCGAATTGGATGAAAGAGCATTGAGCGGTATTCGACTGTGTTTGGCGGATGATGTTTTGTTTAACATCGTGTCAGAGAAAACTGCTACTGGTTTGCGGACAAAGCTTGAGAAGTTGTACATGACAAAATCCTTAACCAATAGGATTCCTCTGAAGCGACAGTTGTACAGTTTACGAATGAAGGAAGGTACATCTATTACTGATCATTTGAATACCTTTAATACTCTCCTGATGCAATTAGAAAGTATAGAAGTAAAATTTGAATCAGAAAATAAAGCTATAACTTTATTATGCTCATTGCCTGAGTCATGTGATCATTTTGTTACTTTTATAAGTCTTAGTTCATCAGAAACCCTTGAATTTGATGATGTTGTTGAAGATTTGTTATCTGAAGAGACAAGGAAGAGGTCAAATTCAGAAACCTCTACATCAGAAACAATGATGGTCAGAGGTTGTTCTAAAGAAAGATGCTTCAGTAAGCACAACGACTCGCATTCAAAATCGAAAGGGAAGAAGAGTAAGGTAAAGTGTTGGTTTTGTGGCAAATCGGGACATTTGAAGAAGGACTGTTGGAAGAGACAACAAACTTCCAAAGAAGAGTCTTCAACAGAGAAGAAAGAAGTAAACATGACAGATACAGGTTTGGCATCCGGTTCAGGTATGAGTGATGAAGTGTTATCAGTTAATTTGCCTAATCATGATCAACATTGGCTGTTAGATTCTGGTGCATCAAATCACATGTGCATTCATAAAAAATGGTTTAAGACTTATAAACCAATCAATGATGGATTCGTTTACATGGGAAATGATGTCACATGTAACATTGTGGGAATTGGAAGCATCCAAATTCAAATGTTTGATGGGACAAATAAAATTCTAACTGATGTAAGACATGTACCTGAATTAAGAAAAAATCTCATTTCACTAGGAGCACTAGACACTGATGGATATAAAACTGTTATTCAAGGTGGATTAATGAAAATTTATAAAGGAATTTTACTAGTAATGAAAGCAAATAAGGTTGGAAATCTTTTTCAGTTAGAAGGAAGAACAGAGTCAGATCATGTTTTTGTGGTGTCTGAAAATGACAGTAGTTCTATTCGTTTATGGCATCAAAGGTTGGGCCATATGAGCGAAAGAGGTTTAAAGATTTTATTTGATCGTAAGTTACTTCCTAATTTAAAGTCTGTTAAGTTAGATTTATGCAAACATTGTATGTTTGGGAAACAAAGCAAGCAGAAGTTTAAAACTGGAAAACATACTAGTAAGGGAATCCTTGATTATATCCATCTGATGTTTGGAGTCCATCCCCTACAACCTCATATGGAGGATCGTCATATTTTGTATCTTTTATTGATGATTTCTCTAGAAAAGTGTGGGTCTATATGTTAAAGAAGAAGTCTGATGTATTTACAGTTTTCAAACAGTTTAGAGTATTAGTTGAAAACATCACTGGAAGAACCATTAAATGTTTAAGAACTGACAATGGTGGTGAGTTTACTTCAAAGGAATTTGACAATTATTGCAAGGACGCTGGGATCGAAAGACATAAGACCACTGTATATACTCCTCAGCAAAATGGAGTTGCTAAACGCATGAACATAACTCTTTTAGAAAGAGCCAAAAGTATGCTTAGTAACGCAAATTTGTAGAAGGAATTGTGGACAGAAGCGGTTTCTACAGCTTTTAATGTGATAAATCGATCACCATCAACGATGATAGGATGCAAAATTCCTCAAGAGGTATGGAAAGGTCGTCCTTGTGATTATTCTAAACTAAAGGTTTTTGGTTGTGATGCATATGCTCTAGTTCTGAAACATCGGCGTTCTAAATTAGATCCTAAATCAAAAAGATATATCTTTGTTGGATATGGTGATGGGACTAAGGGATATAGATTGTGGGATCCTACTATTCACAAGATCATCATTAACAGAGATGTTAAATTTAATGAATTCTCACTTGCAAATTCAGATGTAGATAATAAATTGAAACAGGATAATGTATCTAAGTTTCAACACATTCAATTTGAAACCAGTTCAAATACTGATGATAGTCAAGATGAACATGGTTCAGATGCAAGTCATGAACAAGTTTCAGATGAAGATCATGAACAAGTTTCAGATGTAGATCATGAACATGTCTCAGATGCTGATCATGAAGAAGTTCCTACAGATAATAATCAGCAAATTGTGGAGGTACCAGAAACATCTTTAAGGAGGTATACAAGAATGAAACGTCCTCCTAAAAGGTATGATGATTATGTTACTTCAGTTTCTTTAACCGCTAGCGATGATGAACCTTTGTGCTATCAGGAAGCTGTAGAAGGTTCTAAAAGTGAAAAGTGGAAAGAAGCTATGAAGGGCGAAATGATGGCATTAGACAAGAATGGCACATGGGATCTGGTAGAACTTCCTAAAGACAGAAAAACTGTGGGATGTAAATGGGTTTACAAATTGAAAAGAGGTGTTGATGATACAGAGGACAGGTACAAAGCAAGGCTGGTCGCAAAAGGTTTTTCTCAGAAAGCAGGCATTGACTTTCATGAGATATTTTCACTAGTTGTATAAATAGTTTCAATTCAAATTGTATTAGCATTAGTCGCTTTACTTGATTTATAATTACAACAACTAGATGTTAAAACTGCTTTTTTACATGGAGATTTAGATGAGGAGATTTACATGGAACAACCGGAAGGGTTTGTTCAAAATCGCAACAAGAAACTTGTCTGCAGGCTCAAGAAATCATTGTATGGTCTGAAGCAGTTGCCTCGACAATGGTACAAGAAATTTGATTCTTTCATGATGAGTCAAAATTATATAAGAAGTGAATATGATCATTGTGTTTACTTTAAGCAATTAAGTAATGGCATGTTCATTATCTTAGTATTGTATGTTGACAATATGCTTTTAGCAAGCAAAAGCATAATAGAGATCAACAAGTTAAAGGCTCAGATGGCAAGGACATTTGATATGAAAGATCTAGGAGCAGCAAGACAGATTTTGGGCATGGAGATTTTCAGAGACAGGGGCAATGGTAAGCTGTGGCTATCACAACAAAAGTGTATTGAGAAAATACTCTTAAGGTTTGGTATGAACAATGTGAAGCCTGTGTCAGTCCCTTTAGCTTCCCATTTTAAGCTTTCTTCTAGTTTATGTCCTAATACAAATGAAGAAAACGAATATATGTCTCGAATTCTGTATGCCAATGTAGTAGGTTGTTTGATGTATGCGATGGTTTATACTCGACCAGATATTTCACATGTAGTTGGGGTTGTCAGCAGGTATATGAAAAATCCAGGTAAAGAACACTGGTCAGCAGTGAAATGGGTGCTTCGTTATTTGAGAGGCACAAGTGATTATTGCATCACTTATAATAGGAGTAATGAATTTGTTTGCAGATATGTTGATTCCGATTTTGCAGGTGATTTGGATAAGAGGAGGTCAACATTAGGGCATGTCTTTACTCTTGCAGGTGGAGCTATTAGCTGGACGTCAAAGCTACATAACATTGTTGCTTTATCCACTACTGAAGCAGAATACATAGATGCTTCTCATGCTTGCAAAGAAGCAATTTGGTTGAAAGGTTTGTTTGGTGAGTTTGGTAGGTTACAGGACAACATCAAGTTATTTTGTGATAGTCAAAGTGCATTCATTTGGCTAAGAATCCGGCCTTCATAGTAAATCAAAGCATATACCTATCAAGTACCATTTTGTAAGACAGGTTATCACTGAAAGGGGAGTCTCTCTTGAAAAAGTGCATACAAAGGAGAACTGTGCAGACATGTTCATGAAACCAGTTTTGTTAGAGAAGCTACATTGGTGTCTGGCTTCTCTTGGCTTGTAGAAAAGATAAAAATAATAAAGAAACAGGGTATCAGGCTAATTGTTGTCAAGGTGGAGATTGTTTAGATTTTCTGTTTTATTAAATTGGGCAAAAATCTCATGTAGGTGACAACAATAGGATTTGTTGCTATATTAGCTCTATTTTGTTGAGGATGAGTTATTGCATCCTATATTTGTTGTGAGAGGAATTATGATTCAGTTTTATACTCCTAGCTATAAAAATATAAGCCCGTAGAGGATATGGTGGTAGTGAAGAGAGTGTGTGAGAAAATAAATTGTAATCTATTGTTGAATAATAAGATTGTCGATGCCTCTGTTTTGGTGGATGTAGCCCAAATTGGTTGGGTGAACCACGTTAAATCTTTGTGTTAAGTTTTATGATTTTATGTGTGTTGTGTATGCCTTTTAAATTTCTGTTGTGCATAGTTTGCTCCAACAAGCTTGACCTTTGCATTCTGATATCTTATCATCTCCATCCTGCACCACCATGTTCCGTAAGTTCCACTTCAAACTGAAATTCAAGAAACAAATTCACAGATATATGAGCTTTGATCATTTATAGCTTACTTTGTTGGGAGTGCTTTGAATGGAATTTGCCTTACAATTGGAAACCCAAACTTCACTCTTTTCTGCAATTAAAAGAAAGTTAAACCAATGTCTATTAAAAACATTCTGAACTTATCTTCATGGCTGATTCCCAGAATATTTTGAAATCATATCATTTATAATCTTTTAGAATTGAATAAACTCTCTTATCGATCCAAATTTAAAATATTTAAAATATTTGCAATCAAAAGAAAAATGACTCAAAAAAAACTTAAAAATAAGGGCACAATGTCTCTCGATTGAGTGACAAGTCAATAACGATATCATCACAACAAACACCAACAACTTCCCCATATGGAAAACTGATATGATATTTCTCTTTAGATGATCACTGAATAGTCTAAGTATCTGTAATGGATGCAAGCAGCAGTTACAGAGAGAGCAATATATATAGGGCAGTTCACATATTTGTTGTCGTCATGGTCATCAATAGTCAAACATTGAGAACATACATATGTGTTACGATAATAAAAGTCTACCTTCTTCGACTTTATCACACATGGATGGATGGATGTTTGAAAAATAGAGTCCCTGCCAAATGGATGAAAGCCATGTTGAATTGGGATTTTTTTACAAATCCTAAAGCAGAAGAATTTGGTTTCAGTCATTCTATGTTGAGAAAATAAAATTGTCTCAAGAATGAAAAAGCCTCATCGAATGTACTAACACATGGATCTCATTCTATGTTTGGTTAGAAAAGAGAAAGCAACAAATGATTTTAATCACTGATGCATCCACTTCATCTCAACATTCTTGGATAGCACTAGATGGCCTTAAAGTTGAAACACCTACAACTTTTCCTCCATACAAAGGCATAGTGCTTGGAGAAGGACAAAATTATGCCAAAGCAATACCATTAGTATTAAAGGATGACAATGCATTTGGTACTGATGGCAGAATACATAAAACTTCTGAACAGTTGAATTGGACAAACACAGCTGTGAAAGGTCTTGAAATGAACATGGCCAAATCCAAAGATGTTAAAGAACAATTTGATATTGTCCAAGTTTCTTTAAATTCTGTCAATAATTCCTTGAATAATGTTCAAAATTCTACTTCAATAATTAGAGGATATGTTAGAGAATCTCTAATAAAGCTAGAGAATGTTGAAAACAAAATGGTAGAACATATTGGTTCTACATCTGGACAAATAAATGAACTGGTACAGAAGATGAATCAATTATCTTTATCCAAAATAGAAAAACCAATTCCTTCTTTTTTTTTGCATAAAAGCAAGTGTCCGTATTCAGGATCCTGTCAAGCTAGTCGACAAGTTTCCTTTTTTATTCCCCAAAGAAATTGCATCCCAAGAACCAAAAAAAGTTGACACTCCAAGTGAACATATTTCTATAGCAAGTCTGTTTAAGGACGAGGAAAAAGAGCTAGAAGTTATGCCTATACATGAGCCCTTGGAAAGTCAGTACAGCAGATATTCAACACCTTATATCAGAGGAAAAGGAAAACTACTTGAAACCCACACTTTCTTCCCTGATTCTCATAGGGAATGGAATATAAATAACCTTAGTGTCAGCTAGATATGACAAATGGTAGACATGATGTTTACCAAATATAAATTTATGTGTCTAAGAGGAAAAACTAAGGTAGAAGCCTGCAAAAAAATTATCCAGTGTTTCACAGGCACACTGTCAAAATGGTGGGAAACAGAATCCTCTCCTACTTTAATTAAACAGATGGAAGAATAGCTTCTCAAGGATGAGCAAGGAAACAAAATTGATAATTCAGATGGGATAATACAGTCAACATGATTGGAGCCTTGACCTCCATGAGTTGAGCACTAGGGTGGTTCTGAGGCTGAAATAGCTGATAAGCATGAGATTATTTTAATGAATCTCAAGTGCAATAAAATATCCCAATATGAAGACTTCCATCGACATTGGATGCAGAGAATCTATGAAGTCAAAGACTCAAAGAATTTGTTATGGAAGCAAGTTTATCTTGCAACACTTCCTTCCAAGTTCGTTGACTATCTTAGAATGCAAGAATTTTTTCAAATGCCTTTTGAGTCTTACACATGGGGACAAATATATTCAATTATTACAAAAGCTCGGGTTGGTCTTTGCACAAGCTCGAAAGTTAATAAGTCTCTAGAAAAGTTGTCTAGATTCCCTGACAGCAAACCATTGTGCAGCAAGTATGGGTTATTTCTTGATGATCCATTAGTAAAAAGAAGAAAAATCAAGAAACGAGCCAAGAAAGAAAAGAATTTATCAACTAGAAAAGACTTTTAAGTCGAAAGGCCGATTTTTCCGACAACATAAAAGGAAGGGATATTACAAATATGTCCCTAAGACACATTATTATAAACCATCTGACATTAACCTGCTTAGTGCCAAGCAAGAAAAATGGAATAAACTGACATGTTGGTTGTGTGGCAAAAATGGACATACTACAAATAAATGTCCATTAGGTGAAGAATCAAAAGGAAATTGAGGCAAGAAATCTCAGCCTCCATTAAAAACTCCAAAAACAGAGACTCAGTATCTTTGCATGAGATGTGGGTCTAGAAATCATAAAACTGATCATTGCCCCAATGTGGTGATCAAAGAACAACCCCAGATTCAGCAGCAACAGTTGCTTGACTCACTTGTTGAAAGTTCTAGTTTTGTATATACTATAGAAGAAGAGGTTGAAGAATTAAATTTTTATGCAAATGCTTGTGATTGTACAGACTCTGAAAATAGTGAATGTATTTTCTCTTCTAAATCTGAAATTTATAATGAATCTTTTGATGAAGATAAACAACCATAGAAATACAAAGAAAAGATTATTATGGTACAGACAAAAGAAGATGAGATAAAAATCTTGTCCCAAATAAGAGCTATGGAGGAAGGGGAAATGAAGAATCACCTTATAGAAGCCTTCATGGATCAAGTGAAATCTTCCAGCATAAGTTCTTCAAAAAAGCCACTCTTCATTAACGCCTCTTATGAAAAGAATGAAAAATCATTCCAAAGACATCAACAACAGGATAAAGTTCGCGCGCTTACCTTGGGAGAGGTAATTCATGAAATTCACAATCTCAAATCTGAAATTTCTATTCTTAAGTCTCAGATTGTGAGATTAGAGAAAGGCAAATCCATTGACGAAGCAAATCATATAGAAGAATATGATACATAAGAATTTTACAAGCCAAATGTACAGATTTATAAAGGAAGAAAAGATATTGCTTCAGGCTTTCAAGAAATGAGGATACTCGTCATCGAATACCAGCAACATCATGTACAAGTGAATATTTGCATACAGGGACAGATGTTCAAATTGACTGCTCTTATTGATTCTGGAGCAAACATAAATATTTTAAATACAAAAGTGATCCCTACTAAATATTGGATGACAGTAGAAAGAAAAGTTATTGGCTTGGGAAGTAAAATGCTGAAATATGAAATTCCCAAGGCATCTATCTACTTTGATAATCACTGCATAAAATTAAAATTTGCAGTTGCTAACATCCCTGTTGATTGTATTTTGGGTAACATATTTTTGGCTGCTATTGAACCACATGCTTCATTTAGAACAAAAAAGAATAAAGGTGGATGTTTTATTACTCTTCCTACCTCCTCAAATGGCCCAAGAAAAATTAAATTACCATATGTCTGAGCTCCACGAGTCTCGACAATGGTTCAGACTATGGAAGAGCTAAAGAAAGCTGAATCAAAGCTAACAGATCTAAAAGATCTGAAATCTACCATTCATATCTCACAATAGCTAAGTTTACCAACAATACAAAAGAAGATTTCAGAATTAAAGGCACAAATAGAGAAAGAGTGTTGTGCAGAAGATCTAAATGCTTTTTGGCACAAAAAGCAATATTGTGTTGAATTTCCCTATAAAACAGAATATATAGGTAAGCCATGTAAGAGTAAGGCAATTTCGATGAACAAGGAATATCATGAGCTCTACGAAAAAGAAATCAAGAATCTGTTGAGTAAGAAATTGATCAAAGAATCAGAGAGCCCGTGGAATTGTTATGGGTTCTATGTAAATAAAAGAGCGGAAAAAATCAAAGGCATCCCAAGGCTAGTCATCAATTATAAGCCTTTGAACTCAGTACTAGCAGATAATACATATCCGATTCCCCACAAAGGAGATCTGATAAGCAGAATAGCAGGAGCAAAAATATTCTCCAAGTTCGACCTAAAATCAGGATTTTGGCAAGTTGCTATATCAAAGAAGGGTAAATTCAAAACAACTTTCAGTGTCCCAGCCAGACATTATGAATGGAATGTGATGCCTTTCAGCCTAAAGCATGCACCATCCAAGTTTTAGAAGGTGATGGACTCTATATTTAAACCCTTCTTTGATAGGCTGATTGTGTATATAGATGATATACTTATTTTCTCAAAAAATTTGCAAGACCATTTTAAACATATACAGACCTTTGTAAATATAATAAAAAGGAATGGCCTTGTATTAAGCAAAAAGAAAATCGAAGTCTTTGAGACTTCCATTAAATTTCTTGGCCATACTATATTCAATGGCCAAATCTCCTTACAAAAACATGCTCTAGAATTCTCAAACAAATTTCCAAACATCATTACAAAGCACAAATATAATATTAGTCCCATGGGTTTAATATTATTCCCTTGGGGTTTTAGTATTAATCCCTTAGTTTTATTATTCCTTTAGGTTTATAATATCAATCCCTTGGGTTTATTATTCCCTTAGGTTTATAATATCAATCATGGTCAACCATTGTCAATCATAGACAACCATGGTCAACCATGGTTGAATGTCACATTGTGGCAAGGCCTGTCTCATCATGAAAATAAACCATGTTTATTTTAGTCTTTCTGATATTTATATTAGGGTTTACCAATGTTGGGTTTATAATATTAGTCCCTTGGGTTTAATATTATTTCCTTGGGTTCATAATCCCTAGGGGTTTTAGTATTAATCCTTTGGGTTTATTATTAACTCGGGTTTATAATATCAATCATGGTCATCTTTATTAATCTCTTGTATTTGTAATATCAATCCCTTGCTCTTCTTGATCCCCTTAGGTTTTTAATATTTATCCCTTGGGTTCACTAATTCCTTTGGTTTATAATGTTAAACCATTGGATTTATTAGTTCCTTGGGTTTATAATATTAGTCCATTCTGTTTATCTTATGTTTTATATATCTTGGGTTATACTATTAATCATTTTGGTTTTTTAGGTTTTTAGTATTAATCATTTGTTGTTATTAGTTCCTTAGATTTATATTATTAATCCCTTGGGTTTATTAATCTAAGGGTTCATATTCCTAACATATAATATTTTTGATAGGGTTTATAATATTAACGAGTGTTTAATATAGATTCTTTGGGTTTATAATCCATTAGGTTTATGATAGAAATTCCTTGGGTTTATAGTATTAATCATATGTTTTATATTCGTAGGGTTTGATATTAATCCTTGTATTTACAATATTTATCCCTTGGGTTTATTAATCATGGAGTTAAATATTCATCATAGGGTTTAATATTCACATTATTACATTACAAAACTTGGGTTTAATACAAGGTTTATAATATTATGACTTTCTAATATTTAGTTTATAAAACTAAATTTTAATATTGGCTTTTATAATTTGTTATACTAGAGCTTATAATATTAATCATAGCATCTAATATCAAACCCAAGGGACTAATATTATAAACCCAACATTTGTAAACCCTAATATAAATATTATGAAGACTAAAATAAACATGGTTTATTTTCATGGTGAGACAATCCTAGTCAAAATGTGACATTCAACCATGGTTGACCATGGTTGTTTAATATTAGTTCCTTGGGTTTATAATATTAGTCCCTTTGGTTCATAATCCCTTGGGTTTTTAGTATTTGTCCTTTGGGTAATAATAAACAAAAGGGACTAATATTATAAGCCCAATGCATATAAACCCTAAGATAAATATTAAAAATATTAAAATAAACATGGTTGAATTAATAAAGCCTAAGAATAATAACAATAATAA
>APFE030431173.1:2262-50296 GCA_000404065.3 Pinus taeda
GGTACATTGTAAAAGAAGTTTCTAATTTAAAAGAAGATAGAGACGAATTGCAGCAGGTGGTTTTCACCCACATTGGGTTTCCACCTTATATCTTGTGTTCTTGTGTGTGATTATCTTTCTACCCTGTTTTACTATCTCTGGCTACTAGTTATTTGATTCTGCAACACAGATTAACAATCATCATCAGAAAGATAAAGTAAATTAAAAGTTTGCTTTGTATACGTGGGTTTCATTCTGCATAGTTGCGTATACACGCAGTTTTAACTAACTGAAGTAGCATATATCATTTGTTTTTGAAAAAGAATATTTGACTTGATAATACTGATTCACCCCCCCTCTCAGTATTATTTCCAACAATAATAAGGTGGTTAAGGGATTACAAGAGCTAATAACTAGATGCGCAAGGCCAAGTGCACCTCGCGTGGTCTGGGAATTTGGAAAACATACTTTGCGCACTGGATGAGAACTGTGATTAACAGCGCAAATTGACAACTATGAAATGGATCAGATCATTCTGGACTTAGGCTCGAATGCAAATGTGCTACCTAAGTAGACATGGGAACACATGGGTAGGCCCACATTATAGTGGTCTCTAATTCAATTACGGATGACGAACCAACAAAAGATCTTGCCTATGGGGAGATTGCATGCATTCATTGTGGATATAGAAGGCGCAAGCACACAAATAGACTTTGAGGTAATAGAAATTATGGATGATAGTAACCCTTACCCCACATTATTAAGGATAGTCTAGGCCACAGATATGAATGGGGTTATTAATTTAAAGAACCGAAAGATGATATTTGAGAAGAAGTCCCTACATGTAGTCATTCCACTAGACCCGGCGGAAGGAGAGAGCTACACTGAACCCGTATGCGACGATGGAAGTGAGGAGGACTTGGATCATATCTATAATATAACAGCGTGCGATCAGGATTGGGTAAATCCGACTAAAAAAGGAACAATATCGTGGGAATGCACAGAAGCCTGCATTTCAGATTCAGATGAAGAAGACGAACAATGGCATAATAGGTTGAATGGAGTAACAATGTTAAACTGCAATATGACGACTAGGTCGTTGTATTGTGTTAAAGCTCATGATCGAGAACTGCCAATGTATCATTGGTTGACAGTGGTGGACAAATTCCTGACCAAGTTTGAGGGCGTGGTACCATAACACCAGCAGTTCGATGCATTAAAATGGGCATTGCGTGTGATGCCTGTGCATTGGTGGGGAACACGTGAAGGAATTTTTGAAGATTGGCGTAGCTACAGGTGGATGATGTAGATAAGGTTGGGGAAGTTGGAACTATGAATAACTGAGAAATACGACGGACGCGATGACCCACGTATACACCTCACCAAATGGACCCAGGCCTATGGAGAAGAACCCCAGCCAGAGTGGGTACATTTATTTTATCATACCGTGGATGTCATCCCAAGGAATTGGTATACTGAAACAGAACTATGACATGGTATAGGCGAATGGGATATCTTGCATGAATGATTTTAATTAACATTCTTATTTGAAGACCAATGGATGGACACTTTTGATGCTGTATTGCAAGTTGTGAAGGCCGCCATTTTCAAAGTACCATTGGAACCAAAGGAAATAGTGCAACCAAATTGATCGCATCAGTTGAGCCAGGCCCTACAATGTGTAGGTAGAAGATGATGATGATGAGCCCAGAAACATCAATATTCTAGAAACAAAGGGGAGTCACGAGGTTTACGGACCAATAATGGAGGATCCCAACATCACCGCGCCACTGAAAACGAAACAAGTAAACATTGGTACGGAGGAGGAGCCGAAGTATGCAACACTTGGGGACTATTGGGATGATGCCACAGTGGAGAAGGTCATCGAGTTACTTTGAGAATACCAAGATTTATTCCCGACTAAAATCACGAAGTTAAAAGGGATCCTTGCTGACCTGGGAATGATGAAGATAACCCTGAAGCCAGACACGAAGCCAGCCAAGCAGTGGCCTTATCGATTGAATCCAAAATACAAAGCAAAGGTCCATGAAGAGTTGGATAAAATGCTTGCAGCAGGAATAATTGAGCTAGTGCAGGAATCCGACTCGGTAAGTCCTATGGTGGTACAAGAGAAAAAATAGAAGGGTGAAATTCACATCTGCATGGATCTTAGGAAGCTCAACGATGCATGTGTTAACGATCCATCCACAACACCATTTACAGATGAGGTAATGGAAAATGTGGGTGGACAGGAAGCCTACTCCTTCACAGTTGATTTTGCAGGATACCACCAGATTAGGATCGCGCCGAAGGACAGGACTAAAACAAGGTTCACCATCGAATGGCACTATTTTAATACATTGTGATGCCCTTTGGACTGAAGAACATGCCAGAGATATTCTTGCACGTCGTGGTAGCTGCATTCAAGGAATTTATACATAAGTTATTGGAAGTATATCTTGATGATTGGACCGTATTTGGGCTAGTCAAGAAACATATCGCAAGCTTATGGTTAATGCTAGATACTTGCCGATGGCACCAAATTGCACTAAATCTAAAAAAGTGTAACTGCCTCGTCCCCTTCGAGAACTTTCTCAGCCATGTGGTCTGCAAGCAAGGCCTGATGGTGGATCCGATGAAGATTTTTGTAATACTCAATTTCCAAGCACTGCGTAGTGTCAAACAATTGTTTGCCACACTAGGACACACTGGTTACTATCGGAAGTTCATTAATAGCTACACATAGATCACGGTACCAATGGAACAGTTGTTGAAAAAGGACGCTACTTACTGTTGGAATGAGGAATGTAACAAAAGTATGGAGACTCTTAAGGAGAAGATGGCATCAACTCCCTTTTTGGTCTTTCCAAAATGGGACATCGAATTTCACGTGCATGTCGACGTGTCGTGTATCACGTTGGGCACTGTACTCATGCAGGAAGGAGCGGAAGGAATTGATCACCCGATCATGTTCACAAGTCGACGACTGTCCAAAGTTGAGAAGAACTACTCCACTACTGAGCATGAGGGGTTTTTGATGGTATACGTGCTCCAGAAATACTACCACTATCTACTCGGAGGACACTTTAAGATGTAGACTGATCACTCTACGCTAAAATATCTAGTGAATAAGCATGTGTTTGGGGGCGCATTTGTAGGTGGTTGTTATTATTTCAAGAATATGATTTCGAAGTCATCGTAAAGCCGGGACGTCTAAATGCAGGCCTAGATCACCTGTCCCAAATTGAGAATGGCAAAGAGCCCACAAACTTAGAGGAAGGACTACCTGATGCACAACTTTATGCAGTACACATCGCGGATGGCCACTTTGAGGATTTAATCCACTTCTTACCCACAAGAACTATGCCACAGGGATATTCCATTCAGCAGAAGAAAGAATTGGTGATACATGTAGCAGACTTTATTGTTATTGCAGGGCATCTCTACAAAATGGCAACGATGAAATATTACGCAGATATGTACCTGAATTTGAGCGAGGACAGATCCTTGCCGAAGCACATGGGGGGGTTGCAGGAGCACATTATGCAGGATGCGCCACAGCATAGAAGATTCTTTGCGTTGGGCTATGGTGACCAACTCTACATCAAGACTCAAAAGCATACTGTTGGGCTTGCAACGTATGTCAACGGACTCAGAAACCATTGTGAAGGGATGAAATGTTGCTCAAGACATACATTATGCTGCAACTGTTCAAAAAATGGGTGATCGACTTTGTGGGGCCTATCACACCTCAAGGAAAGATAGGGGCATGATATATCATCACCGCGATAGAATACTTGACTTGATGGGTGAAATCACAGCTGGTTAAGGACTGCACGGCCACTACAACAGTGAAATGTTTGTTTAAGAATGTGTTAACGCGGTTTGGATGTCCAAAAATTCTAATGAGCGACCGCGGAACGCACTTCCTGAATGAGACTATCAGCACGCTCACTGAGGAGTTCCAGATATATCATCAACAAAGTATGTCGTACCGTCCACAAGCAAATGGGACCATTGAAGCTTTTAACAAGATTTTGGAGACTGCATTGACAAAGGTATGTAATGCACAACGAAAAGATTGGGATTTACACATACCTGGTGTGCTGTGGGCATATTGAACAACGTGCAAGAAGTTGATGGGCCAGACACCTTTCCAGTTAGTCTATGGCAAGGAGGCCATCATGCCAATGGCATACATTATACCTGGTTTGCAAATAGCAGCGACAACAGGCATGGCAGACTATGGGGCTTTGGAAGAGAGGATTGCGCAACTGGAACAACTTGAGGAGGAATGGTTTCTGGTAGGATTCCATAAGCAGGTACAAAATCAGTAGGAAAAATCTTGGCATGATTTCCATATCAAGATGTGCATGTTCAAAGAAAATGATCTCATATTACTATATAACAGCAAGTTCTAGAAATTCCCTTAAAGGCTGTGAATGCATTGGCTAGGACCCTATGTAGTCACAGAAGTCGCAGATGGAGGCGCGGTCCAGCTTGCCAAGCTAAATGGAAAGCCTTTCCTAGGCTAAGTAAATGGTAGTCACCTGAAGCTCCACACGGGTGGACTGACCGCCTAACTAACCGCCCGAAGGACAGTCTCACCGCTCTAGGCAGTTGAAAGAGAGAATAGGACAATAAAGCAGTCTGTGAGGGAGCTGCACCACAACACAGGTACGCATTGCATTGGTATGTCACAAGGGTCACGGTTGCACAGAAGGGGCTGCATTGTAGCATGGACAAATAGAGAGGTGACCATTGCTAACACTGTTCATGACAAGATGTCTAATTTATGGTGAAAGGGAGCGGGCAACGGGCAATTAAGAGATGCAGTACAAGCCAAATCCAGAAAAATCTGCCACAGGCATAACATTACGGTGCCAGAAAAGGAGGGAACTGTTGAATTTGAATTTCAAAATGCTTATAAATCATAGGGGGCATCCACCAAATGATCTGTAGTTTCGAGAAAGTAAGCTATTGTACCTTTCCATCCATATGGAACTGTTCATTATTGACACTAAAGGAGTAAGCCCGGGGGTTGTAATATGGCCAATGGAGATGCAGGAATTTCTGGATAATGTGGTATCGACAGCCACAGGCGCTGTGCAGATGTCAGCACCGATAGTAGGGGATGTACCGAAAACTCTTAAACACAAAGCAGAACCAGTCTGGATGCCGCTGTCTAACCCATGGGCTGGTCGGCAACCCATAAAAGATAAGGGAAATATTATGAATATGAAGACAAATGATGAAATTGCAATTAACAATTCATCTCTAATGCACCTTGAATATTGGGAACTAGTAGACCAGAAATTGGAAACTTGCGGCGTTGGCACAAAAAGTTCCCATATGTGGCACCCCATCTTGAGCTAAAATCCTATGAGGGGGTGCTCTATGTTAACCATGCAGAGTAGAATGAGCATCATCGGTTGCACAAATTAGTGGAGGCAATGGAGTGAGAGCTAGAAGAAGAGTTGCAGGAGACAAAGAGGGAGCAGCAGAACATAGTGCATCACTCACAAGGATGGTGGACTGCGAAGCCTTGGTAGCATGTATAACCACACCAATGAGTGACTCAGGATGAGTCACGATGATTGTGTTGGGGGCATGTTGGGTAGCGAAGGGCCCGCGTAATGGTTTTGGGGCTTAAAGCTTAAAAGTTAAGGTAATGATATTGTGAAAAGCTTCGCGAAATGTGCGGAGCGCAAAATGTAATAGGTCAATTGAAAGGATTGTCCGCCCAAAAATAATATGAAATAATAGGAAGTGAGTCGGCCTACCCATGGTCCGCGGACCATGGGGTTGTATAAATAGAGCGAGGCTCTAAGGGTAGAAAGCAGTTTTTAGAAGATCTGTTGTGTTATGGATTTTTGGAAGTAATAGTTGCTCTGCGTCTAAAAATCCAAGTCAAGGGTTTTGGTAGATAGATAGAGGCTCTACAACTGTGTGTGTAGAGGTCTGCTAGAGTACACTGTGTGCGTAGACCCCTGCATCTAAGTGCGCAGGGCAGATCTGGTTGTATTGACAGAAGATAAATAAAGATAAGAGTTGTTGAAATATTGTGTGCTTTATTATGAATCTATCTGTTGCTTATGTTTTGAATTTAAGCACTGACTTTTTTGGTAATCATGATTGTGCGCACTGGGTTTTATTGTTAAATGTTTGCTTAAAGACTGTAAGAAGAAGATCAGATGTGTAATAAATTAATTAATAAGAAAGTGCATTTGTGCAGACCTACACAGAAGATCGACAGCAGTACAGAGTAGCGTGAGGCCGCAGAATAGTTCACGACCCCTCCAGAACACATCAAGACATCCCAACGGTGCGGAAACCTAGTTCTAGCACCCTCCCCTACTACCTCAGGTGAGACTTCAACCCACGCTACGTGGACTATTACTGAAAGGGCTGGAAGTGTGGGATTTGTTTGGCTAATAACTCTTCCGATCCTCGGTTAGGCCCCAACAAACCAACATCCATGCTTGTGATGGTGAAGGTGGTGATCCATTGCCAAGATTGGTCATCCATGATGGTGTGCATGCACCTCATGGTGACATCTTGTTGAAGTGAACTCTTGCCTCTGTTGTAACTAGTGCATTAGTTTGACCCCTTCATCCAACTCATCTGTTAACATGTGGATGGTATTATTGGGTGTGGTTGAACTAGCAACACATTGATGCATGGTGTCTGTGTTGATCTTCAAGTGTGTACTAGTGGTAATGCGCATCAACTTGCTAAAGTACATGTTCAGCTCCAGTTTGACTTGCTTCCTGTCCTCACGTTGGTGAGTGTGTTGAATGGGTTAGATTGCATGTGTATGCTCAACGACATGCATGTTGTCGAATCCCTTACATGCAATCAACAACACTACTCACCATGTTTGCTCTGTATCAGTTGTTGGGATCGATCCTTAACTTGTAAGGGCGTAGTTTCATTTGTGAGTGCATGTTTCACCCACTATTGTTCCTATTCACGTTGCAACTCATTCGTCTTTCTATGCAGCTTCATGTTCTTCCTGAGTTGTTGCTTCAGCACATGCGACTCCATCTTTGTTCCATCTTCTGCCTTAGCATGATCTTCATGTCGTGCCTTCACTTCATAGCCAGAGTCTCCAAAGTTGCTTTCATCATTAGTGGACCTGTTTGAGCTTGCAACCTTGTTCCGCCTCTGTGTTGTCAACAACCTTCCTCTTGCATTCATTACATTTGGTACATTGTCTTTAGTTGTTGTTCATGATGTTACTCGTTGTGATGTTGTTGGTGTCATATATTGATGTCCTTGTCTACTAACAACTTATTGTCTTCATGGGTAGACAAGTCCATGGACACTTGATCAACTGCATCCCTAGGTGTGCTCTTAATGGTGTCTTTGCCTCTGCTATTCTGGAAACCATTGCATCTATATTGCTAAGAGGCAGATGAACACATAAAATACCTGGAGACATGGAAACACTCATGGCAAGCAATCTGTCAGTTGAAAACAAAAATGAACATCAGAACTGACTTGTAACATACCTGGGTGAATGATCATGAAGGTTGCACAATTTCGGTTGGGAGCTCAGGAGACCGACTACCGAGACTGCACAAGGCACAGTCTGAGTTGCTGGGAGACTGACTGACAGCTGGAACTTCAAAATGCATACTCCAGTTTGGCAGTTGACTTTTGGGATTACGCAATGCATAATTCCAGTTGGGAAGGATTGTTGGCCCAGGGACAAATTTAAGCAATTTCTTCATCCAAGCAGCCACTGTCCTCCAAAAATGTGCAAAACAGTCCTGGAGTCCAGTGTTGGGCACGAATGCACAAATCAAAGGAAGGTGAGCCATCCTTTCCTAGATTACGTAATGCAGCCTTGGTGAGGGTAGATCCCGGGCCAAGGTTAGGCCAACTCGCCGACGAGCAACTGAAAGCAAGTAAGTCAGTGAATGCATGGTGACAATAAGTGATAGTAGAAGTGATTAATAGTGCATTCAAAACATGAATGAAAGATTCAAAAAATAGATCAACATGCATGTGGGTGAGGCAGTTCATGGGTTGGGCAAACATCCATGCAAAACAGTTTCATGCATGCGATAGCAATGAGATAGAAACGAAAACTAAAACAAAGCTAGGACAAGCTAGTATACATGTAAACGACAGGAAGCGTTCAAAGAAATCAAGAAAATAGTACTCCCACAAGAGAAAACATGAAAATCAACAGAAATGCAGCACAAGGCATGGGCAGCGGGCTTACCCCAAAACAGCTAAGTTGAATGTGCTCTGCAGCGTTCAGTTGATTAGTTTTGATAACATCAAGGTTGTGACATGCATGCCATGAATCTAGGGGAAGCAACACTTAGTAGGAGGTTTTGGAATTACTCTTTTTATGTAACCTCCAACTGCTAAACATAGATCTCTGAAACAAGGGATGCCTTTGCATGTTGCCTTGGGAGAAGCAGTCCATGCATGCATGTTTGTGTTGCTTCAGTCTCGGAGGAAATCGTTCAACTCAGCTACACATGCAAGAGATTACTTGACTATTGGAGAAAAATGTACATTTTTGGCTGGGAGCTGGGTTGGATGCCCAGAAGATTTGCACAAATTTTTGGCAGAGTAGCTAACTGCTACCCAGATTTACACAAATCTTGGGCTAAATAGCCTGATGCTAGGAAAATTTGCGCAAATCCTACTGGGAGCGTTGGCTGACATGATTGTGCAATCCTGGAGCCTAGTAAGCTGTCAGAGAGGATTGCACAATTCCTAGAGGGAAGATTGGCTTCCCTCGAGAAATGCGCAAATTTCAAGGAGAAGTTGCTCAGCCTGCAGCTGGACCAAGTCCGATTGAGCAGCCTATGGGGAGAATGGATCAACTATGATCGACAAGTTGCCTATGTGTAAGGAAAACACTGAAGCTTGAGTACTTGACGAAGCAAGACAAAGTGTTGTGTAAGGTTGGTAGGAAGGCTCCAAAAACGGCTAAGGAAAAATTTTGGAGAGTGTTGTAGCCGCTAGAACAGATTCATAAGGAACTTATAATGTGTGAGACCAACCTTTACTGATATTCCAACCATCATTATAATTCAAGTTGTTGGGTTTATTTTCAATCTCGTTGGCCACTATGATTTTCCTCTTTGAGTAATGGTTGGTATTGGCCAAAACCTTTGTATCATATGTAGATATGGTGTTTGGTTTTATTAGAGTGGTATTCCAATGCTAAGAAACAAACCCAATTATGTTTATGTTTGTAACATGTTACTTCACCCTAATATTCATGGAATGACTTGTTTCTCCCATCATAGGTCCTTCCATAGGAAAAATAGACTTTATAAACACCTTCTCATTGTTTTGGATCAATGGGATCCTTACAAAATTTCAAATAAATCCTTATCATTGATAAACGTATAAATTTTTCCCGATATTTTTCTTTCTAATAACCTTAGCATTTTCTCAATTGGTCCATGGGCATAAAGAAGGAAAACCTTCAAAATGTTCTAGGATTGATTTGTACTATAAATTCTATGGATGCATTTTCAAATGGCTTGACCACTTGGTATTCCTTCTACCCATTATTATTTAAAACCTTAAGGTGATGCATCTTCTCTTGTTCCAAAGTTTCATCATCAAATATCTTCAAGGGCCCTTATTGATATATTATTGAGGCCCCCTAGTTTTTGCACAAGGTGGTGATGGGAGTTGGCAAGAAAGTACTATTTTGTGTCACTTTTCTTCCTGTTGTCACTTCTACAACACCCTCAAAAAAATTTGCCTACATCCAAATTTAGGAGCCTACTTTGAATTTGCATGTTGTCGTCACAAGTATTAAGATTTATTGTATGTGTTTTCTTTAATTATTCTTGTCTCATTTGAAAGAAAATCAAAGTGTCTTATTTTAGCATGGCAAGTGTCGCAAATCGCATATATGTGGTTTTGGTTTTTTTAAAGGGGTAACCTTGGTGTTAATGATTCATTCTTACCATGTATACATGTATCACACTCATTCCCAAAGTTTCAAGCATTGTCGCACAAGTGTCGTCACTGTCATCGCAAAGTGTACCTTTAGTGTCGCACTTTGGGAAAGTCATCACATTAAGGGAACTTATTTTTTCATGTGTTCTGAGTGATCAATGTTGCGTCATCAAATATTCGAAGTGTGTGATCATACTTAAGTTTTATCATTGTTCACTTTGGTCTCACTAATCTGGTACTTAGCCAAATTTGGAAAACTTCTCAACTGAGCAACCTAGCATCACCCAGCCTTCCTCAACTATGCACTACATAGTCTCAGTTCTCAATCCTCAACCTTCCCACATAGCACTACGTAATGCATAGTTCCTACCTTCCATAAATTCACACTATGGAGTCTCAGTTCTCAATACCAACCCTTGAGTTGTATAATTGTGCATCTTGTGCCTCTAGTCAGACTCTTCTACACACTATGTAGTCTCAAGTACCAAGTCTTAGCCTTGACCTCTTGAACTATGCAATTGTACAACCCATTTCCCTTTGTTCCTCCAAAAAACTGAAATGGGCATCTTCAAGCCTCAATCCCTCATCCTGGCCTCTTGATCCCCTCAACTACGTGGATGACAAGCCCTGGCCTCCCTAAACTACGCATTTCATAGTCTCAAGGTTTAGTCGTGACCCTTGACCTACTGAGCTGCACAACTACGCAATCCATGAGCCTGTCTTGCAGCCTATCACTTATTTCCATCTCATCCAGTGGTTATCATGAAGCATGTTAGACTAGGGGTTTATTGAACTGATGTCGTCTTATCATGAGTGGATTTCAGCTGTAGGAATTCTATCATGTTATGAGAGGATGATGATGAATGATATGAATAAGGAGACCTTGCTAGAAGAAACCTTTGAAGCTATGAAAAAAATTGATCAATCAAGAAAGGAAGAGGGATATCAGATTGTAATAGCAGCTAGAAATCAATACTACATTGAAGACTCCCTACCTTCAATCCTTATGGAGGAGGAAGAAGCAAAGCACATTCAAACTTCCAATAAGACACAAGGAAAGCAGCAGCAAATAATGTATTGGCATTGCCATGTCATCATGCAATCTATGCCATCAATGTCATTTCATGTCATGTCATGTCATGAGTCATTATTTGCCACATCATTTTGTGGATTATGTAAATTCAATATTGGGGAAATCTAATGTAAAGTGGAAGTCTAAGAGTCATCCATAGAATGTGAAAATTCATAGAGTCAAAGAGTCATAGAGAAGTCAAACAGTCATGAGGGTAGTCCAAGAGCTGCAAGGGAGGTGAATGGTCACCCCATTTGTTATACATACACCCTCATAGCTCATGTAAAGGATTTTTCACCATGGCTCCTCCTACCAAGCATTAGAGAGGAAGATAGTTCTTTTGGAGGAGCAAGTGGTTTCTCTATTGCTCCACTATTGGAGCTAATGGTTTTTACTGTCTTTATGTATCTTGGACATTTTGATTAATTCAGAAGCTCGTTGAGCCAACACATTTTCATGTGTATGTCGTAAATATTGTAAGACTATTCTTTGAATGTTTGCAATGTACGTTGTTTTCATTTGTACTAAGGAAATTGAACTTGGTGGCTTTGGTACTTATCTACTTGAAGGTGTGTTATATGTGTTTTAACAATCGTTGCTTCTACATGAACTATTTCTCTAGTTGTCCAATGATTTAGTCATTTGTACATTCTCATGTGTCTTTTCTAGATTAGTACTATTACTTGTGTTTAAAAGGTTCACTTTCTCTCTCCCCCTTTTGGTCAAAGAATCTTGATACATTCCACAGTTGAACATTCCACAAGGCATACTCACTTGCAAATCCAAAAGTACATGTGCATTACTCTCTTGTGTTGAACATTGTAGCCAAGGCATATCTTTAAGAATACATGGATGTTGGGCCTTATTTCCAGAAGGGCTATTACATTAAATGATGCTAAGTCTAATTGGGAATTTTCATCGAGGAGACACCCTTGC
The DNA here is from genome assembly GCA_000404065.3 of Pinus taeda. Taxonomy (NCBI): domain Eukaryota; kingdom Viridiplantae; phylum Streptophyta; class Pinopsida; order Pinales; family Pinaceae; genus Pinus; species Pinus taeda. The sequence goes on from APFE030431173.1 coordinate 14,195, forward strand.
ATGTTGGTGGTAACAAGAACCATCAACATTATAGCACTAGAATGAGGGCATCCACCTTTCTATGGCTGATAACTCACCACATCCTATAGAACAAACTTCTATGCAAGGCAAAAATATTCCCATCGCCACTCCCACTCATACTCTTGAAAATAAAGAAAATAAAGAAATTGTTTAGAATAGCTTAGAACAAGCCTTTGAGGTTACTTACGACCAACTCCGGACCATACGACCCATCACTCATCAATTTGCGAGAGCTCTTGGTCTTCTCCCTCTCACTATGATTTTGCCTCATAAGCTTGTAAACTAAGAAGTAACTCGCAGTGGTGTACTTGTTTCGTTGGTGGAATATTTGGTCATCACAACCCTCAAAGAGTTGGATGAACCTACAAAAAATCGAGGGGAACTTTCACCTATTGAGGAGAATCTAGATAGTGAATGAGAAGATGTTGAATTGTTTGACAAGGAGCACCCTAACTACATCGTAGATCCTATTGGTGATGGAGAAGCTTCTTCATATTCAGAAGAAGAGGATGAGGATAGAGATGAAGACATAGTTGGTGCAGATTTTGATTGGATGGCCCAAGAGCAACTCAATATTTCAAAAAATCTTCACAATATGCCCAAACATCTATAAAATTTGTTGTAAAATTTTGATCTAAACAAGAAGACAAAAGTTGAAGATCATATAGACGAGTTCTACATGTACCAATGTATGTTGAGGTACATTTCAACGATGTTTCTTACAGACTCTTTTTGTATACTTTAGAAGGTAAAGCGTATGTATGGTATCATAGTCTTCCAGCTAATTCAATCTGAAACTAGAGGGAGTTTAAAAATTTGTATCTTGAAAAATTTGTTAACAATAAGGCTCTCGCCATGTTGTTGAAAGAACTTGGGAACTTGAAAGTGGGGGATAAAGAAAGAATCAAAGATTTTAATCAGATATCTATGTGATTATTGGAAAATTTCAACTTTTGATGTGCAACCTCACGATGACATCACTAAACATTATTACACATCCACCTTGATGACTAACATTTTTTTTTATAAAGATATTTGTGAAGGAAACATTGGCCTTAAACTTTGCAGAAGCTCTTTCTATAGAAAATGAATTTCTATCTATCGGAGTCATCATAGATGATGAATATTCCAATGACTCCAATGAAGTTGGTAATAAAAAAGAAGGCTCTTCCAATAGAACAAAAGAAAAAGACTCTTTCGATATGGAGGGATTAATCAAGTCTCTAAATTTTCTCATGAACGAATTTTTAGAATTGAAGAGACGATCAAGCAAGACATCCACTACCAGCAGCAAGAATTTTAGGCCACCAATATTTAAGAGAAATAGCAATTCACAACAAGCCAAGTCTACTTAGAGTTCTAACACAATGTTCAACATCGAAATTTTGGGCATGGATAATTTATGCACTTTCCATCAAGAGAAAAATTTAGAAAATACATGTCTGCAGTGGAATCATAACATGAACACTATGATGGTCAATATCATTAATACTTTATTAATGGAAGAACAACTTGAGCGTAATGAAGTAATAAACGAACCTCCCACAACCGAAGACATTTCAGGTGTTGTACATTCAGCCAACATGTGCAGTATTATATACAACGCTGACTAACAAAGTTATGATCAGCCAACAACAAGTGAAGCTCCTCCTAAGCATTCAACTGATTGTTACAATTTGAGGAGTAAGGGACCTGTTCCTGAGTAGGATATTAAGAAGAAGTTGTTGTGTATAATTTTTCCACCTTCTAACCGCACTAAGAAGTCGCAGAACAAGTCTAGAGGTGCTCCTGCTTCAAAGAACACTTCCAACAACAAAAGGAAAAAGTCCATCACTCCCATTGTAGCAAATAAATTTACAACACCAGACTCCTCAGCACAACCCGTTACGATGGAAAACATCGATTACAATATTGCGGATGATATGAAAAGAGATCACTCTAACATTTCACTATTCAACCATGCAAGGATAATGTGCCAGTGTGACTTGATTCTCCAAACACTCTCATCACACACTCTTGCAGGTAAATAATTTTTTGCATCACAGGTAATGTCCTATAAATCTCACAATATCCTCGAATTTGTTGTAAATGCTATAAATTTAAATTCTAACACTCTCTACCCACCATTTATGTTAATGTTTTAAATTTTCAATTATAATGTTCACCCTTATTTAGTTGATTTCACTGCATCAACGAATGTTATGCCATTGTCATATGCTAACAAAATCAATGACCAATGGGATAGAACTAATGCACGGATCATACAACTGGAAAAATCACTTGTCCAGGCTATAGGTAAACTCAAGATTATTATTATCCATTTGTTATCTGATCATAGATTTCACCATTGTATAAATATAGTAGTTGTGGACATTCCAGAATCCTATGGATTACTTCTAAGCAGAGATTGGTCTAGAAAACTCCAAGGATACTTTACAACTAATGGGTCCCATTTATTGGTTCCATACAAGGGAATAAATAATAAAATTCAAGTTGAAAGTGAGCCTTACACGAAGCGTATCATAACATAACTTGAAGAAAAAAAAATGAACCAATGGGATTCGTAGAAGTGATTTTCATAAATTTATTTATGGAAGTAGAACTTGGATGTTATCTAGCTTAGCCTTCGCTAATCCCACCAGACACACAATCAGAACTCCTTCCTAGAAATCCAATTGGTGATAATAACATTTGTACAGTAGACGTAGGTAGTAATAGTGTAATTTGTAGCTCTAGCATTTCTAATTATTGGGTTTTGTATTTTGACGGTTTGAAAACACAAGAGAGTTTGGAGTTGGTTTCACTTTATTAGACCCACAATAGAGAAAACATTTGATCTCTTTCCACTTGGAATTTTACTGCACCAATAATATCATAGAATATGAAACAATCATCTTAGGTTTGAAGAAGGACATCAACCTCAAAGTTAAGGTACTCAAAGAAATAGGTGACTCTTAAATCATCGTACGATAGGTATGGAATACTATACACTTGGTGTTACCTAATCTCAAAAGTTATCAACAAGAGGTATAGAATTTGATTTCGAAATTAGAATATTTCAATATTATTTATGTTCCTAAAATGTGTAATTTTACTGTCGATGCATTAGCAATGTTGTTGCTTGCTTGTCACCACTTAGGGATGGATTTTATATTGAAATTATTTATAAGCCATTCACTTTTTATAATACGCTAACTTTCACGTTTTCAATGATGACCAATGGATACTGGATTTTATGATGAACATTGACGTGTTCAAATATGCATCCATCGATGAGGACAAGCATGAAAAAGCATTGTAGGATACAGCTCAAGGAAGCACATAAATCCCCATGCCCAAGGGTGTGGTATCACTTGAATAGATGTATGACTTGAAAAATCACTTTAAGGAGCCGTTGAACACATAGACTCACAACTCAACTCTGTTGCATGAACAGAACAATCTTGGTACATAACAAGATCTAAATTTTGTTAGTCTTGATACTTATTGCACACCTCAGGAGTGACAAGATTCCATCTGCCTTTTCAAGTAGTATAAGATGTTTTTTTTGGACATACGATGATTTCAAAACTTATGACACATGAATAATCCAGCACGTGATTCCAAATAAGTAAGCTACCAAGCCTTTTTAGCAGAAGTTGTGTAGATTTCATCCAATGCTTGAGCCTCTGATTCAGAAAGATTTGAGGAATTTGTTGGATACTTGGATCATATTTAAAGTGTGACATTCAATGTGGGTCTCAAATTTTGTCCCGGTGAGAAAGAAGTCCAGGGAAATACATTTGTGCGTGGATTCCATAATCTTAATCATGCCTTAAACAAGGAAAACTATCTACTGTCATCGATGGAACATACTCTACAGATAGTATCGGGGTCTAAAATGTTTTCCCTACCAAATTGATTTTCAGGCTAATATCAAGTTCTAGTCTCATAACCTAACAGGTATAAAAACGACTTTTCAAACCAAGTGGGGTACATTTTCTTTCAAGAAAACGATGTTTGGACTTATTAATGTCACTGCAACTTTCCAACGTACGATGGACATCACATTTCATGGTTTGATGGGTCAAAGTATAGTGGTCTATCTTGATGATGGAATAATGTTTTCAAAAATAAGATTTGACCAGTTATGCTATTTGAAGCAAATTTTCGAGCGATGTCACAAATATGGGATATCTCTCAATCCCAAGAAAATCATTTTCACGGTGTATGTGGGAAATATATTGGGCCATATTATCACAAAAAATGGGATTAAGGTAGAACCTGAAAGGGTCAGAACTATTACTCATATTATCTTCCCAGTGAACACGAAATCCATGCAGTCCTTCTTGGGGAAAATTAATTTCCTCCGCAAATTCATCTCTGACTATGCATAGATAGTGAAACCACTACAAGGGATGATAAAAAATGATGTGATATACAAGTGGGATAAAATGGAAAATTATACATTCTCTCGTATAAATGAAGTGATTGTAGAAGCACCACCAATGTACAGTCCAGACTTCAACAAATATTTCCTACTTTACACTTTTGCTTCTGATACTTCTCTCATTGTTGTTCTTACATAGAAATATGATCATAATAAAAAGTGCCCTATATCATTATGAGTGTCAACTTGAAAGGACCTAAACTCAATTATCCCACCATCAATAAAAATGTGTACGTAGTTTACAAGGAAGTAAAACACTTTCGGCCTTATCTTCTGGAAAATCATTGTGTTATCTTTATGCCACACTAAGTTGTCTGATCACTATTTTTTCAACAAGAACTAGGTGAAAGAAGAGAAAACTGGAAGAATGGCTTATAGGAGTATGACCTTGAGCTCAAAACATTTCACACTATCAAAGGCCATGGTCTATGCCACCTTGTATCAGAAGTGGGAAATGCACCAAAATATGATTCTTTTGGATGGGAGCAGGAGATTTAAATGTACAATATCGAACAAGCTACCTCCACTGACAAACCAACCACTTGGTACACAAGCGTGCAACAGTATCTTGAGCACAGTACTTTGCCCTCTCATATATCAGCAAGACTAAAGAGGGCAATCAAATTGAAAGATTTATCTTACTAGTTGGTACACAAAGTGCTTTTCTGAAACCACCACAATAGATTCCTGCTCAGATGCTTAGAAGCACGAGATTTCGAAAAGGTATTGTGTGGTGTCCATGATGGACCAGCCAGAGGATATTTTGTGAGTGACACTACAATGCACAAAGTTATGCGGACCAGTTTCTATTGGCCCACACTTTTCGAATATGCTCACGCTTATGCTCGCAAGTGTCCAGGTTGTCAGAAATGCGCTAACCGAGAAAAGAAGTTAGTCACCCCATTGCAGCCCATAGTTGTAGAAGAACCATTTCAACAATGGGGCTTAGATGTTATTAGTGAGATCTTTCCGCACTCATCAAAGCAGCATTGCTATATTCTCATTGCTACATATTATTTCACGTGGTGGACAGAAGCAATTACCCTCAAGTAAGTGAATGATCAAGAAATCATCAACTTCCCCAAGCATAATATTATTACCAAGTTTGACATTCTGACTTCACTTTTCTTTTCACAACGCAACATATTTATCATCATTGAAACTTTATTATTTTGCAATAGAAAATGGCATCTTATTGAAACATTCAACTAACTACTACCCATGGGGAAATTTTCTTGCTAAGTCGACCAATAAGAACCTCATTCGTATCATTAAAAATATATTATTCTCTGAACAAATGAATTGGCACACTACTTTTGTGAATTCCATATGGGTTGACCATGTGATAACTAAACCTTCTATAAATAATTCTCCTTACCTCCTGGTGTATGGAAAATAATTCATCCTTCCCTCGAACATCTACCTGCCTTCCCTTCAACTTTAGCAAGAATTGTAGGGGAAACCTTGTCTTTTGGTTCATAGTAGGATAGACACTCTCCTTAAGCTACATGAAGAAAGAAGTAAAGAAAAATAAAAACTTTCTCTTCACTAGAGTTGTATCAAGAGATGGTTTGATACGAAGTCTATGGGGAAGAGTGAATTTGGTGTGGTTGGCCTTATCTTGAAGTGGGACAAAGCCCGCAAAGATAAGAGGAACACACTAAGTTCCAATCTCTGTGGATCAGACCATATGTTGATCATGAGAAGCTTGTTCATCACACTTATCCTCTCCAACCTTTGGATGGGAATACAGACTCTCTTCTTGTAAATGGCCAAGAATTGAAACAATATTTTCAATGAGAGTCTAGGGTTGCACCCTATACTATGTACATAGTTTGTTGTCTTTTTTCTGTCATGTTCAGTATTCTTGTTTTTTTTTCATTCGTTCAAGTGAATAAGCACCATGTGCAACTATGTTTTTTAGTTCTAGTGTATGTGGTGGAATTGAAAAGAGTCTTATGACACTACAACATTTGGCTAACCTTCAATCCTTTTTCTTCATCTTGGTTACACCTTTTGATTGATGATGTTCTAACAGAAAACATGATCCTTACGTAAGGGAATATTTGTGTCAAACCATGATATTTGTGTCTATTCTGGAAAACTTATGCCTACGCTCAGTTGTTATGTTCCATTTTTTTCCACACTAATCTGATCAAGTAGAGAAGGACAAGGGGAAAATCTAAATGAGAAAACCAATTTCATAGGTTTTATATATGCTTCTCTAAAGGAACCTATTATGATCTCAACAAGTTAGGATCCCTCTTCCACCCCATGAAATCAAGAAGTTTTGATGCACATTCTTATATAAAATAAATAAATAAGGGTGAAAGAAGAGAAAGGTTTCTTGCACAGGGAGGTGAAGCAAACAAATTCGTTGGGGTAATACACAGGATCATTGGAAGTGGAGCAATGTTCGTGTTCCTGAAGTGACTCCATCGAGGTACTATCCAAGGTTTCTAGTAGCAAAGCAACACTAGAGATGAAAAACTATACTGTGAAATTATAAATCTCACAAATAACATTACCCTTCTCCTTATTCAAAAAATTGTGATATGGTTGGCTCTATGATTGTATGTTAAACCAAGAAAATGATAAAGGAGACTATGTCTATGCACGGGGTAAGTGGGGAAACCAGAGCTATCTAAATGATGAATCAACACTCCTTGAATAACTAGACCCTACAAAAAAGAATTAACCAAGGTAGAGAAGCTTGAATTATACCGGTGTGTCGGCAAGTGTTGTTGCTACTACAGCGCACTCCATAATTTTAGCCTACATGAAAATTTCAAATCCTACTTTGAATTTGTATGTTGTCGTTGCAAGTATTAAGAGTTATCATATGTGTTTTCTTTAAGTATTCTTGTCCTATTTGAAATAAAATCAATGTGTCATCTTTTAGCACGGAAAGCGTCACACATCGAATATATGTGTTTTTGGTTTGTTTCGAAGGGTAAACTTGGTGTTAGTGAGACATTCTTACCATGTAGACATGTATCGCACTCATTCCCAAAGTTTCAAGCAATGTTGCACAAGTGTCATCATTGTCATCGCAAAGTGTACCTTTAATGTCACACTTGGGAAAAGTTGTCGCAAATTCATTTCATTGAGGGAAGTATTTTGTTCATTTCTTCTGAGTGATCAATGTTGCTTCATTAGCTATTATAAGTGTGTGATCATACTTAATTTTTCTCATTGTTCACTTTGCTCTCATTGATCCTGCACTTAGCCAAATTTGGAAAACTTCCCAATCGAGCAACCTCGCATCACTCATCCTTCCTGAACAACGCAATGCACAGTCTTAGTTCTCAAGCCTCAACCTTGCCTCTTGGTACTACATAATGCACATTTCCTACCTTCCAAAAATGCACACTGCACAGTCTCAATGCTCCGTCCTGACCCTTGAGCTCCATAACTACACAGCCCTTGCCTCAAGTCAATCTCTTCTATGAACTATGCAGTCTCAATCAGAAAGCATCATCCTTGACCTCTTAAACTGTGAAAATACTCAATCCCTTGGCCTCTATCCCTCTATAACTGCCACTGGGAATGTTAAAGCCTCAAGCCCTTAGCCTAACCTCTTAAGCCCCTCAACTGTGCAGATGACAAGCCCTGACTTGCATGAACTACGCACTACGCAGTCTCAAGGCTCAGTCCTAACCCCTGGCCTCCTGAGTTGCACAACTACATAATCCATGAGTATGTATTGCATCCTGTCACCCGATTCCATCTCAGTAAGTGGTTATCATTAAGCATGTTAGACTAGGGGTCTATCAGATTGATGATGTCTTTTCATGAGTGGATTTCAGTTGCATGAATTCTATCATGTTATGACAAGATGATGATGAAGGAGATCAAGAAGGAGACCTTGCTAGAAGACACCTTTGAAGCTAGAAAAACAAGTTGATCAATCAAGAAAAACAAAGGGATATCAGATTTTGATAGAAGCCAAAGATCAAGATTACATTGAAGACTCCCTACCTTCAAGCCTTATGGAGGAGGAAGAAGAAGAGAATGTTCCATCTTTCAAGAAGACACAAAGAAAGTCGCAGCAAAGAATGGCGTGTCATTTCCATGTCATCATGGAGTCCATGTCATCAATGCCATGTCATTTCATGTCATGAGTCATTATTTGCCACATCATTTTGTGGATTATATAAATTGAATATTATAGAAATTTAATGTAAAGTGGAAGTCCAAGAGGCATCCATAGAATGTGAAAATTCATGAAGGAGTTAAAGAGTCATAGATAAGTCAAACAGTCACGAGGGTAGTCCAAGAGTGATAAGGGAGGTGAATGGTCACCCCATTTGTTATATATACACCCTTATAGCTCATGTAAAGGAGATTTAACCTTGGCTCCTCCTACCAAGAATTAGAGAGGAAGATAGTTGTTTTGGAGGAGTAAGTGGTTGGTCTAATGCTCCACTATTCGAGCTAATAGTGTTCAACACCTTGATGTATCTTGGAAGATTTTCTTAATTTAGAAGCTCATTGAGACAAACACTTTCATGCATATGTCGTAAAAATTGCAAGACTATTCTTTGAATGTTTGTGATGTATGTTGTTATCATCTGTCCTAAGGAAATTGAACTATTTTGGTGGCTTTGGTACTTATCTAGTTGAAGGTGTGTTGTATGTGTTTTAAAAATCATTGCTTCTACGTGAAATATTTCGCTAGTTTTCCAATAGTCCATTAATTTGTACATGCTCATGTTTCTTTTCAATTTTAGTATTATTACTTGTCTTTAAAAGGCTCACTTTATCTCTTCCACTTTTGGTAGAAGAACCTTGATACATTCCACAACTGAACATTCTACAATGTATACTCACTTGCTAATCTAAAAGTACCTGTGCATTACTCTCTTCTACTAAGAATGTAGCCAAGGCATATATTTAAGAATATTGGCAGTTGGGCCTTATTTCCATAAGGGCTAGTACTCCAAACGATGCGAAGTCTAATTTGGACTTTTCATCAGGGAGACCCCCTTGCATTTTGGTGGTATCCAAAACCGTCAACACTTCCTAAAATATTTATGTGTTAGGGATCCATTTGGTTTATGATAATAATTATCTCAAAGAAACTTCTCAAAGGATAAAATTGTAGTGGGCATCGATATTAAAAAGCACTTCAACAACCTCAATTATGACGATAGTTGCAAGATCAGTAAAGATCGGGCTCCCACATTACAAACTGCTTACGAATCCCATAGAAACTAATTACAATATTCCTCTTTATTAGAATAATTACCTAGTTATGACATTTATACAAAATAAGTAACTTTGATTATACATTCACTAATAACATCATCTTTAGAAACCCTAGGATCTAGGTGATAGGATTCGTGAGGAAATCCTAGAAGAATATAAAGAGAAGGAGAGAGATATTTCTTTAATGTTCTTGGATACATAGATATTGTGTGATGATAGGTATTTCTCTTAGATCCCTAACTTTGGGATATGCATATAAACCATAAAAATGAACATAACATTTGAAGTGATCATGGTTCTTATGGCTCTTGTTGTAGCACTACAATTTATATCCTAGTAGAAAACATGGAGGGTGGACTCACGGACCTAATTCCTTGAATGATTTTGGAGCCTTGCTCTTTTGAGACAAAAGCATCAAGGAGAGATAATCTTGACAAATATTGTAATTTAAAATAGTCCTCACTTGGAAACTACTTGGCTATTGTAATATTGATGTTCCATGGAGTTCTTGGTGCTTTAATTGAATAAGGTTTTAATACCTAGCCTTTAAGTACTTAAACTATAGGATGGACATGTATATTCAAAGGGTAACACTAGAGTTTCCTTTCCATGTACTTGTGTGATGTAACATGGCTAGGGCTTGGAAACTAAAAAGAAGATAAATATACTAGTGTGGAGAGCTCATGTAATATAATCTTGTTGTTGAATCCAATGAGGACATGTTGGTGTTGATGCTATATTGTTGTGGATATTCCTTAGTGGCTAGGGATTTCATGGTTTTCCCTAGCGATGGTTTGGTAAGCCATAAATTGTACTAACTTTGTGATAATTTGTGACTATGTACATGTACTTCAATTCTATCATGTGTGTGTGTGTGTGAAGACTTATCTTTCCAATACTTGTGTATTACAAATTTAATTTTATACTTATATTATTGTAACACCCCCCCTCCTAGAGCTACCCAAGAAACCGACCAACCAGGGTAAAGATGTGAAGAGAGAGGTCACTATAAGGGATTCAACCTCCTTGGTGACCTTAAGGAAATGGAATGAATGGAACATATCAAACAAACCCATCCACATTAGCAACAACACCCTCAAGAGAAATGTCAGCCACTTAGACATCCTGCCCCTAAGTCCCACTAATGTTTTAATCCTTTTAACCACTAGATGCTCTCATGTTATAGGCATGATAGCATCCAGAAACCAAAACTTGCTCTCATAGGCCTATGTGCCAACGTCCATGGACTCCTCTCAATAGACCTGTGCCAACGTCCCTGAGATTTGAGCCACTTTTCTAGCCCAAAATCTTAGCCTTTGCCCAAAACTTGTTACAACCTACATAATCCATCAAAGGCATGATGACAATACTAATGAATCAAAATCAACCTCATGATTAGGCCTGAGCATCCCCAACTGGGACTGACATTCTGTCAAACACTTGGAATCAATGCAACCTATAGGTCTAGGATACAAGACAAAGCATGAATGACTGAAAATACTTATGAAACATAACAACAAGGATCACCACCTTCTCCATTGAACTATTATATAATCAATTAGGTCTTGCATCCATCCATTTAACAATTACAAGTAAATACATGAAATAACCATGACATGAACCAGTCATATAACCATGCTTATAACCATCATAAAACCATATAAATATTAGAGATAATACAACCATAAAATCCACATATAAACAAGTACAAGAGTAACAGAACTTAGCTTTAATTAATAATAGGAAAATCTGACCAGGTTTGGGACTTCCACGTACCACCCAACCATAGACATGGATGAACCAAATCTCTCTTTCAGCTAGTCACCCCCGTGCCGTATTCCAAACATGAATGTGGGATCACATAGAACAGCCAATCCAGGAACCATCAAGGGAATACAAAGGTTAAACCACCTCCACCCTCATCAAATTATGATCACACCAGATGCTCTATTCACAACCAAACTATACTTGGAATTCTATTCTAAATCCATCATTATCCTTGAGTAATTTTCCATCTCCTTGTCTCTCAATATTTACCGCGATCCAAACCCAGATCACTGGTCCCTAAACTAAGACTTCTCCCTCAATATTTACCGTGTATCCTACCAAAATCAATTAAGGTATTCCTAGGCCTTTGGGAATGAAACTTGAGACCACCTTTTCCCTGGATTCTGAAATACATCTAGTAAACCAAAGTTCAAACCGAAATAAACATCCCAACACCATGGCATCCAGAAAAAGGCAAGGATAGGCCGAAAACCACTGTCATGACCTAGAAAAACCATGCCACTGATAGCAAGAGAACCATACACCAACGTGCAAATCCATGCATGTCCAAACCAGCTAGGAAATCACACATCCAAAAGGTTACCTGGAAGTATTCTTGTTGAAGCTGCGTGATCATGCTTTTCCCTGATCCTTACTTTCCTTCCTTTTCCTTTTCTTTCTTTTCCTTCCGTGATCCAAAGCCAGAGTGCTCCAAGAAAACTCTAAGTGACCAAGACTGAGAGAGTGAGAGAATACAGAGAGAGCTCCAAAACTCAACTGACAAAAGGTTACAAAGTCCAATCTTGAACCAAGAGCTTAACATTGACTAAGCTTCTCAACTAATCATCAAAAGCCTTTTTATTAATGAGGCCTCTAATTTCTTCATTTTCCATTATTTTCCTTCAATTTCCTCCTCACATGCACCCTGTGACCTTTCACCTTACTTTTCTCCTAATTTCCTTTATTTTCATAAATAAATGTGCCAAAAATGCCATTTTTCCTTTCCAAATCCTTTTCCATTTCCTGAGCCAAAACACACATCCAGTGATGCCTACTAGGATATCTTTTCCCAACATTCAGCCTGGAATACCAGTCCCTTACTCGTGGTATTATTTTTTCTTTATTAAGTTTTATTACATGAAATTTTCACTGGGGATGTTACAGAACCCTCCCCCTTGGGGAACACCATCCTCGGTGTTAAACCACACCAAGACCTCAGCAAAACTACTGAAAAGCAGACATACTTCCCATGGATATTTATAACTTAGCTCGTTGTAGTATTTACAATGAAATACATGCTGAAATAAAAACATCATGATAATATAAGAACCATATACTTATTGGAGCTTTATAACACAGCTCATTACGGTATTTACAGTAACCACATATGCACATATGCACTTTTTCTAAACTAGAAAATAAAAGGATACCATGCCTGTATCAATCAAAAAGGGAATCTATAGGATCACACATCCACCCTCAAAGTATTACTAGGATGCACCTCCTTCCCAGGAAGTCTAGAATCCACTACCACGATCAAAGTTGCATCCAATGTCCAGCGCTATAACCCTACTCCACTTGAACTCTTAGTGAACAGTTTCTGACACATTGTTCCAGAGCACACTCCTAATGTGCATCTGATTCTGTTTGGGAATTCTCATGACCTAAACAAATATATATGTGAGCTTCCCTTCTTTGTTGCACAATCCCTCAAGAAATTTGGTCACCCCTTTCGTGTAATCACTCACCTTCCAAGTTCCCCAATATCCCCTATCATAGGAAATCCATCCCTTGGTAAGGCTTCCTTGCATTAGAAGAAATAAAAACCAAATCATATACCTACCTCAAAACCATGATACTAGTCATAACATTCTCATGGAAATCAATGGACACTATTGGGTACCAGTGTCCCATAATGGTCCTGCTCCTGAAGTGCTTTATTAGCATATTGTTGCATGTTCTAATTCCTTTTGTTGTTGCTGCCAATTCTTGTAGTTGATTTCAACCACTCAACATGCATGTTCATGTATTCCTATTCCAAGCACATAACTTCAATTAGATTCCAAATAAATTGAAATAACTTCAAATTATACCTCATTGGTAGCTCGTCAATAAGGTACACTTGCAATATTTTTCGCTTCCTATCACAAGAAGTTAAACTAACCATTTGATCAAAACATAATGTATAAACATATCACATTTGGTTATCTCAAAACACAACCATCATAGACCAACATCATAAATCATATGTAACCATCATAAACCATAATCATAGATCACATATAATCATCATATACCTTAGTCATAAATCATATGCATAATAAAACTGAAATAAAATGTTGATACTTATCCTTTCATCAATCCTTAGCTTCTACCTTTGTCTTTATTTCGTATGTACTCTGGATCAGTTTCCACACCAGAAAAGCACCCAGTGGCTTCTCCTCAACCATGTGCACATACACATAGTGTGCATCACACACATATAGTTACACATGTCATAATACACCATGCAATACATGCATTTACACCAGTACAATATGTGTCACATGTACACAGAACCACCTATATGTTGCAACCACCTACACAACATGTGCCCAACATCACATGTACACGGCACCACCTGCACAATGTGTACACGATGCCACATGTACATTGCACCATTATACAATGTGTACACAATACCAAAAGTACAGAGTACCACATGCATGACATGTACATGACACCAGATGTACACAACGTTACATGCACGACATGTACACTGCACCACCTGCACACAACGCTACTTGTACAACATGTACACATCACCACTTGTACAATCATGAACACAACACCATATGTATATAGCGCCACATGTACAACATGCACGCAACACCACCTGTACATACCACTTCATATCCAACAGGTACATAGCATCATCTGTACATAGCACTGCATATTCAACATGCACAGAGCACCATATGCACACAACGCTACATATACATCATGCGCACAGTACAATATGTACATAGCACCACATATCCAATATCTACATGGCACCATCTATACCTATCATTATATGTGAAATATCCACACAACACTACATGCACATAACATCACATATGCAACATGTGCACAACAATAGTACCACACATCCAAAACCACATTGTCTCTACCAAGCAAACTTTCTTCCATTATCTTATCGATGATTGACCCAACACATCGAAAACCACATTTCTTTCATTGCACTGTTGTATCCCTCGGTATAAACTTTCCATAAAATAGACATAATATAATCACCTAATATCAACTCATAACCACATGATACTGACCTCATATATGTGTCAAGCTACTCTTCCCACTTGATTCCTCATGAACCAGGAATCTCTTCATTCCATTCACCTACATCAAAAATCATTCCTCCACAAAAATGATCCTTGAAAACCCTGTCAGAAAGTGACATAGATACATAAATACATATATGTATATATTCATCAGCATAAAATGGTCGTCATCCTGCTAGACAACAACATACATGTATACCTATATAAACATCAACATAATCATGATCACAACATAATTACCAGATAACACAAGGTCTAGGTTAAGAGAACTTCCTTTATTCATGCACAACAAGCACAACATTAGGAACAATTGTTCCCAAAATAGCCAATGCATCTGACACCTCAAATCCATTTACTTTACCTTTTCTAGTTACCTTTCACATGTATGTACTTCCACCATCTATTTACCACTATGGACCAACAAGTCCAACCGATTGTCGCAATCTTACCTTACGTTGCACTTACTCATGCACAAAGCATCATCTGACTCTTACATTACATGTTCAATATCACACATCTATCCCAGAGCTCCATTAGATTTCCTCCTTCCCAACCAACTCCCAGGACTCAAAACATAAAAGGCAAGACAAGAAACAACCAAGAACAAAACCATGAAACCAATAAAAATACAACAACACAACCCAGGTGCCATAGCTATGCACTAGACACACGCAAAATTACAAATAAATCTCAAACATTGCCAAAGACCAAAAGCACAAGACTAACAACAAACACCATGACTCAATCCCCATGGTTCCCAAGGAAAGATCAACCAAATCCTTCTTCAAAATTTCATGGAAATTTCTTTGCCATGCAATCCCCTGCATCATACCAACATTAACACATAATTGTTAGTGCATAAATAAATATAACAATACATGAGATACCTAATCTTGTTGTGCCAATCACATTGCTTTGTAGTTGAACATATCCATGCCACCTCTCAAGGGACTCCAATTCCCTTGACAAATCCACTTGTAACTAGAGACTAGCTAACATATCTATCAAGTACATGTTCATGAATCTAGCGCATATCCACATAATGTCAGACAATATTAAGGTCAATAATACTTCTTGTATGCAAAGTACTCATTCATTTGGAATGAGGGTTTCCAAACCTAGCCAAAGGAATTCTTGTCCAATTCCTTCCTTTTACCTTTTTACCTAGTTGTAATCAAGGCTTACTATGTATTGTCACATCACTCAACTATTAGTTTTAAAACACATCAAGTGTTACCTTGTCACGCTAGTACCTAGCATGTTACCCTACAACTTCTCACACATGTTAACCGCATGTTCCAACTATCAAGACAATCATATCTAATTTGAAATCAACTTTTACAAACAATCATGTCATAATCCATAGTCAACTCATAGTCATTAGACATAATGCTACAACTGTGAAATACATTCAAGTACATATCAATTGTCTCAACATGTATGTGTTAATACAATCATATTAAAAAAATTTCATTGGAACGCATACTCATATTATGAAATTCATCAAACATTCAAGAAACTTGCAAAAATACCATGTTAAATGATTCAACTAAATGACGTAATATACACTAAACACTCAAACGCCCAATATAAAACATAATCAAATGATCAAGCACCAAGTATATGATGTAAGCAAACTCATACCTTAATGTATCTCAGGGGAGGCAATCTAGTTTTCACAATTACTCCATATTAGCACAATATATCTTCATAATATATTAACCCAAACATAAATAAGATCATGATATCCATAACAATCACTAACTAACATGTTCACATCCTAACTCATAAACAAATATCATTTATGCATATAAATTGCATATGTACGATTGGTCTAGATTAGTACCACACAATGCAACATGATAAGACAACTCATACCTGAATGTCGTAACCCTAACCATCTTCATAGGCCAATCTAATTTAACATGATACATATAACGTCAAGATATTAATATAATAACCCTAATCGTCAAGTTAACTATCATTTAACAACAAAAAGTTAATCTATAAGATACTTCATCAACAACCTATAACATAATCATTAATTTATCTAATATAAAACAACAATAGCAATGCATACAACTACAGGTTACTATCATTCTTGACTATCTGACAGTGCATATAACTACACTAATCAACTAACATCCATCATGAATGTAACCATCACATCAAAAGACATGTACATAAACCTAATGTATATAAACCTAATGCATATAGAAATCCTTGACTTACATACATGTATGCCAAACATACAATACATGTATGATGATCAACTCTTACCCCAAAGTCATTTGTTGCAACCTCATTATGATGATTTGCATCTCTTGCTCTATCTCAGCCAACACATTAGCATCATAACATACCAATATCACCCTGATGACCTAAATTGCATACCATGACTTCACAAGGCATGTTTGACCTACTATTCATGCATAACTATAACCAAGACCATACCTACATGACAACTGCATATACACATATAACACACGAGTACCAAACCATATTCACATCATTCTAGCTAGAGTCCAATCATCAATGCATGACCATATCAACTTCACAAACCATGACCTCATGCATGAAAACAACCATTAGTCCATTCTACACATTTCCACATGCAACCATCAACAAGCATAAGCAATGCCTAATCAACTACACATACACATGAATGCATGTAGTCGAGCATAAGCGATCAATTCTTGTAACCAACCTACAAGACTGATACATGTAATCAAACATAAAAGAATGTAACCTAACATACAAGGATGTAATCAAGCTACACAAAGTTCCTCATGACAGCCTTACTACAATCACGATCAATCATTAGTCAATGAAACAAGCACATGGACTGCACATGTAAGGGACACACATGTAACTAACATGCATGCATGACCAAGCACCTTCACTCAAGGAGAATGCAACCACACTCTGAGACCAATATGTAACACCCCCTCCTCCAAAGTCTACCCAAGCTACTGACCAGTCGAGGTAAACATGTGACGAGATAGGTCACTATAAGGGATTCAACCTCCTTGGTGACCTTAAGGAAATGAAATTGATGGAACATATCAAACAAACCCATCCACATCAGCAACAACATCATCAGGAGACATGTCAACCACTCAGACATCTAGCCCCTAAGTCCCACTGATGTTTTAAGCCTTTTAACCCATGGTCACTCTCGTGTTATAGGCATGGTACCATCCAAAAACCTAGAGTCACTCTCACAGGCATATGTGCTAGTGTCCATAGACTCCTCCCAACAAACCTGTGCCAATGTCCCTAAGATTTGAGCTACTTTTTGTTATAGACATATTTGGGCACTGCAACCCCAATCTCATATGTCCATAAACCAAGGGCTTCTAAGCCCCTAAAAGTGTTGTTACACACTCTAAGGGAACAAGGTCAGCTGATTACATCATCTCCCAAAAGTTCTCCACGAAAAACTACTCAGAACTGGTCAAAACTGGACCATCTCACCTGCTCCATGGTCAAAGGGCGATGCATCCCACCTAATGCACATGGGGGGGAAATGAATACTTAAAAACCCTTCTATGGGGTGTGATGGGTGAGAGTAGACAAATGGTAGAGACAGTTTGCAAGGTGGATGATCATGGAATCATCCAGAAACTTCTCCTGTGACACTTGCCTCTCTGAATTCGCCCAAGGATGAGTAAGAGATCATGAAATCTCCAAGTGGAACTGAGAACTATTAGAGAAATGACACTAATCAAAATCCCAGAAGCTGACTCGCACACCTACAAACATCTATATATGGATCCCTCATCATAGAGATCCGGACGCTGGAATTTTGCATCTTGTAAGGAAGTGTTGTTGGTTTCTTTGTGGAAAATCATAGTTTTGGGTGATCTAGCTTTTCATGAGGTGAAGAAGGGCTTTCATGCTGGGAGGATGGCGCTAGGTCAGATCAATGGGTTGTAATCCTCTCTTCTACTACTTCTATCAATAAAGCTTTTTGCATTTTCCTCCATATTCTTGTATGTCTTTGAATCTTGAATTGATATATGCATTTGTATGGTCAATATATATCTGATCCTATATTGTTTATGATTATAGATATCTATGCTTTGATGGTATTATGCTTCTTTGACTCTAAAGGTGTTCTTTGAAGTGGGACAAGCGAGGAAGGAGCGGCAAGGATCTATCAAAGGGGAGAGGAAACAAGCAAGGAGCCAAGCGGAACTGAGGTTGGTACTCTCTGCTTCTCTCTCATCTATTTCTCATCAAGGAAAACAAAAGTGAATTTAGTTAATTTGTTTCTAAGATAGCTACCTATCTTAGTGGGACTAGCAGCTCTGAATGGACACTAGTTTTCCCGATAACAAGTTGGGTGGAAGGCTGTGATACCAAGCAGCTGTGTGGCTGTCCAAGGTACATGGAAACAATCTACATGCTACATCATCATAATGTACTTCAAGGGTTTACAACTGTATCTAGAAGCTGTCTAAGTGGTCTTCTGCCTTCATCGTGATCTCATGGTTGAACTTGATGTTCATTCTCTCTACTTTCTTCAGCATATTGTGCAGAACATCTGGGAGAGCCAATGGTCCCTGAGTCATCCATTCAAGATTGGGGTTAGCCATATCTTCTTCCTCTTCATCTTCTTCCTCTCCTTCAGAATCTGATGGTTCCAGTTTTGATTATGTCAGTTCATCTCTGCCTCCACCTCCTCCATTGCCTTTCCCTCCGCCTCCTATACTAGAGTTTGATCCCAAGACCACAAGAGTGCCTTGTTCGTCTTCAAAGAATATTGGAGGTTCCTCTTCATCTTCAATGGCTTCTTACAAACCTTCAAGAGTAGCAAGGGTTTCTTATCCCACCAATGATACAACAACCCCTGTGGGAGTGGATTGTGGCTTCTTAGATGTGTCTGGAAGATACTATACGCCTGGGATCAGTCCGACTGCTTTCACGAACTGGCGAGTGATGGGATGGATGGAGCGAAGGTGTTACTATGAAATCTCATGTTCAATTCTGGGAGGTGAGGAGTAACCAAATGCTGAGTCATGACAGAGGGAGTGCGAGTTACTACCTTGACCATATGGTTGATGAGTGAGTGTGAGGGGAATTTCATCCATGTACAATTGGTTGCCCTCCTTCTAACGCTATAAGTGTTAATGGTGTTGGACCCGCCAACATTTAGGGGATCACCCCAGTATGAAGTCCCAACTAGACCTCACATCCTTTGGTGTGGGAGTCTCGTCCAGTATGATGGCCTGGTTGCCATTATCTTAAGGATTTTCCTCAACTCTTTCTTGTCAGCACAGGAGATTGGTTCTCTTTGTCTCCGAGAAGTTAGGTTCACGTGCCTGGTGAGTGTAAGTGTACTTGTGTCAATGGTTCTTTCACTGTGAGCAGAAGAAGGTGAAGGTGACCTCCAAGTTGAAAGGGATCAGTCCCAACTCGGCCAGGAACACGTAACACAAAGGACATACAAAGGTTTTGGTGAAGCATTCCACTCGAATGCGACAATCACAACATACAAGGTAAGATAACATGTACAGCACTCATGGAACAGTCTAAACAAGTGCAAGAGTTGTTACTACAAGGTTCATGTGAAAGGTCTGTCTGATTTCCAGCAGATCATTCAACAAGGACGGACATCATTAACAGCATATGCAACACATTTTCATTAATAGATTATGAATTACAACAAATGAATCAGTTCAGATGTAGAACACCAGTTAAAATGACATGCATTAAAAGTGTTAAATATTGGTCTTACAACAAATACAATACATGTGTAAAAATGTGTTGGCCTGTTAACAGGCTTTTGAATTAAGTGAAAGTTCCAAGACACATCGTTACACCATACATCACTAACCCCATCAGTGGGGAGTTGGAGCCACTACTTACTCCTCAAAGAAACGATTACAGACTCACTTCTCTATGTGGGAGAAGCTGAGGTGAAAAGTCCCCTCATGTACAAATGAGAGGGGTATTTATAGCCAAGGGTGAAACTGACCCTTGTGGTTGTTCGACTACCCTCATGACCATTCGATTTCCATGACTTTCCGACTTACATGACTCTATTTTAAACAAGTGGGTCTCTTGGAATTCCATGCTACATCACATTGATTGACAATAAGACCATAGTGGAGATGTGGGCAACATGACTCATGACTTAAATCAACATGACTTGACATGACAATGTTGGTACATTCGTGCTGCTACTGGAGTGCAAGTCGAGCTACAGTGCTGCTTAGTGATAGATGTATTCATGGTGTACCATAGCTTCACCTCCGCATGGTGAAGTGTGCGGAGTCTTCGATGGTCCTTGGTTCGCTTGATGAAGCTTTAGCATGTTGTTCCTTGCTTTCATGCTGGAAGGCTTGACAGGCTCACTTGATCGCAAAGGTGCATGTTCTTCACATTTTTCTTCTTCGTTCATTCATCCGTTGGTGAACTTTTCCATATGCATGTGCTCCCTTCGTTCATCTTGTTTGTTGTCTTGACATGTTTGTTAGTGTACCTGTACCTTCAGTCACTCATGTCGAGACAATGTCAAATCCAACAGCTCCTAGTCTACCATGACATATGATCATTTGGATGCAGGTGACCAGAATAGGTAGCATGGATATGATGCGAGATGATGGCTCCGGGAAACTACTGATGAAACTGTGCAAGAGTCACTAAGAGATGGAGACAAACAATTTGAGTCGACAGTGACTGTATGCAAGGTCTAGCTCGGTTGGGAGGCAAAATTGCACAAATTTTAGGAGGGGCAATATGGGCTGTAGGAGGGAAAGGCAGGCATGCTCTGCCATTTTCCAGAATGACCAGTCAGCAGGGGTTGGGCAGCCAGATTTGTGCAATTTTCCAAAGGAATGTTCTGGGCTGCATGAAGGGTCAGCAGGCAGGGATTACGCAGTTTTTCTGGGGAGCTACTCGGGAGACTGGCATCCAGAACTGTGTAATTCCCAAAGGGAACTGCCAGTTGGCTGCTAAGTCACTAGCATCAAGAACCGTGCAATTCCCAGAGGAAACTACCAGTTGGCTGCTGGGGTCACTAGCAACCAAAACTACGCAATTCTGAGAGGGAACTTCCAGTTGGTTGATGGGGTCACTAGCAACCAAAACTACGCAATTGCCAGAGGGAACTGGTATTTGGATGCTCAGTCATTGGCAACATAAGCTATCTAATTCCTGGAGGGAACATGTAGTTTGTTGCTAGGAGATGCTGGCTGGGAAACTGCACTAAGGCTGGGAGGCTAGCCTGCTAATCATCTCTACGCAATTTTTGAGCTGAGCTAACTAATGGGCAGCGGAAGGCCTAGTCATGAGCACTGCGTAATTTCTAAGTTGAATAGTCGGTCGACTGTCTGGATGACTAACTGGGAAAATTTGCGCAATTTTCTAAAGGAGACAGGGACGAGCACTTGGTGTCTGTCCAGCCTATCTGTGCAATTTCCTAAGTCAGTTGAACAGGTGAGGTCAATGGCCTCTATGCAAATTTTGATGGGAGTCAGTCTCGGGGTGACTGAAGGGTCTAACTATCCAGGTGGCCAGCATGATATTTGATTGAGTTGCTTGCGGGCAGTGCATATTGAAAGGACTAGCTTGGTACTTCTATGTTGTTCTGGTTGACAGTCGATCGAGTTGAAAGTAGGGTGATGGTCTGATTGTCAGTGAGGAGTCTAGTCATCAGAACTTCAACAAAAATGACTAAGTGTGTGAATAGTCGAAACATGCATAGGTGATCATATGAACACATACATGCATGACTTGATGAAGAAATGACCAAACCATCCATATACACATGTTCAACATGACTGACCGACGGTGCAAGTTACAAGCGCAACTAATCGTTCATGATCGAGATGATGCTTGCACGACTGTGAATGTGACTCTCTGTGTGAGTGTGACAGATGCTTTCATGGCGAACACAACAGACACATACGAAGCAAAGACTTTGAGCATAACCATAACATGTCACAAGCATGACTTCGACATCAGCATTCAGAGACTTGGATGCAATGAACAAGAAAGGTGAATGTAAAGACTCACATGAGCTCACGGAGTGAACCCGAGTGTGTGCAATCATCAAGTGAAACTCTTCAGGGGAGGCTCCGAAATTGGTGTAGCCCAAAATTTTGGAGGGTGGTAGTAGATGAACAGATCATCAGAAGGGTCCTATGAGGAACATATCATAGATGAACAAGAGCATGATTTGCAAATTAAAAATTATCAGAATCAAAACCCAACCCGGAAGTCTATGGTTAAGATGGAATATCTCTATGATCTAAAGGATAGATTCAACAAAGTTACTAACTCCAAAACTCAAAGTTCTACTTTGAGATTTGAAGTACTAAACTTAGGGTCAACTTAAAAACCTAAAAATGTCAACCTAGGTCTTGGCCCATCATCAGAAGAAAGAATATCATTCATTAGGTTGTTGAAAATGTACAAATGTGTCTTTGCCTGGGATTACACAGATCTCAAAACCTATGATACCTTTGTGGCTTCGAACAAAAAGCCAGTTCAACTGAAGCTTCGCAAAATTCACCCAAACCTTGAGAGTCAAATCAAATCCGAAGTGAACAAGCTTCTGAAATCCAAAATAATATTCCTTGTTAGACACTCTAAGTGGGTATCAAATTTGGTGCATGTAAGGAAAAAGAACAGTGATATTAGGATTTGTATTGATTTTAGGAACCTGAATAAAGCTTGTCAAAAAGATAACTTTCCTTTGCCTACCATGGAGTAGATATTGCAATCAGTTGCAGGTTCCGAATTAATGTCTTTTCTATATGGATTCTCAGGATATAATCAAATTCTTGTGCATCCAACTGACAGATTAAAAACAATATTCAGGACCAAGTGGGGAACATACGCCTATCAGAAGATGCCTTCCATACTCATTAACGTAGGTGCTACATTTCAACGTGCTATGGATATTGCTTTTAAAGGTTTGATTAATAAATCAGTTTTTATTTACTTATATAACATCACAGTCTATTTTAAGGATAGGAACGATCATTTAAGTGACCTGAAGCACATTTTTGAAAGATGCAAGAAATATGGCATTTCCTTAAATCCAAAAAAAACTTATTTTGCTTTACTAGATGGCAAACTCCTTGGGTTCATAGTGTCCAAAAAACGAATTTACATTGATACTGATAGAGTCCAAGAGATCATTAAGATTCCTCTCCCACATAACAAAAAGACTATGAAATCGTTCCTAAGTCAAATTAATTTTGTAAAAATATGTGATCCAGATTTTTCTCAGATTGTCTTACCCCTTTAGACAATGATAAGAAAAAACACAGTTTTTAAATGGGGAAAACATGAAAGGGAGTCATTTGAGTTGATTAAAAAAGCCATTATTAAATCACCTTCGTTGGCAACTCCCGCCTTTCTCAAACCTTTTTTTATTATATACTTTTTCATCTGATACATATTATATAGCAGTTTTAACATAGTTGAACGATGAAAATATCGAGGCACCCATCTCTTTTTTTAGTTCTAACTTGCAAGGTGCCAAGTTAAATTATTCAGCTATCGAGAAACAAGCATTTGCTATTTTTAAAACCTTGAAACATTTCATACCTTTTCTTCTCAAAGCCCATACAAAGATAGTAGTACCCTACCCTACAGTAAGACAATTATTAATCCAAAGAGAAGTAGGGGATAAAAGAGCCAATTGAGTTACTGCGCTTCAAGAATATGATGTAGAAATCCAGCCAGCTAAAATTGTTAGGGGCCAAGGTTTTTGTATGATTTTAACAGGAGCTTCCCAGTTGTCAGCAGAAGAAGATAAAGGTAATAAAGTGAAAATATCAGAGGTAATCCTCAATGATACACAATCACAATATGCTGATTTGAAATTTTATTTGAAGAACGGATATGCTCCTATGCATCTTAATTATAAAATAGAACATTCCTTAAGGTTGAAATCAAATCAATATGAATTATTCAATGATGTATTGTTTAGAAAAAAATTATGATTCAATATTGCTAAGATTCTTGGATAAACCTGAAGCTGAAAAGGTCATGTAGGAATTACATCATGGACCAGCTGGAGGACATTTCGGAGGAAATACCACAGCTCACAAAATCTTGCATGCACGATATTAATGGCCAACAATATTTAAGGATGCACATGAATATGTAAGAAAGTGTAAAACTTTTCAAACCACAATCGGAAGAGAAAGGAAGCCAACATTCCCTTTGCAACCAGTAAACATTCAACAACCATTCAAACAATGGGGATTAGGCATAATTGATGAGATTGTTCCTAACTCTTCCAAACAGCATAGGTTCATCCTTACAGCTACTGGTTATTTTAAAAAATGGGTAGAAGCTATCCCCCTAAAGATAGCTAATACAGAAAACATTACGGACTTCATTGATTGGTACATAATTACCAGGTTTAGCTTACCCTCAGCTTTAACGTTTGACAATGCATCTTACTTTTCTAGAAATGTAATTCTAGAATTTGCTCTAAAGCGAGGTTTTAAATTAAAATATTCAGCCAACTATTATCCAAAAGGTAATGGATTAGCAGAGTCAATGAACAAAAACCTCATCAGAATTATCAAAAGGATGATTGACCAAAATCATAGGAATTGGCACAAAGAATTGACATTTTCTCTATGGGAAGACATAATTACAGAGTAGGCCTCTATCAGTCCTTCTCCTTTTGCTTTAGTTTATGGAAAAGAAGTTGTTCTTACCACAAACATAGCAATCCCATCTCTTTCCCTAGTGCAATACATCAATGAAAACCCTTCTTCTTCTCTCCAAGCTAGACAATTTTAGATTCTTAAGCTGAAGAAGAACAAAAAAGGCCAAAGCAACCCACTTCCATCATCAACAATTAGTCAAAGCCTCTTTTGATACAACGTCTACCAGTAAAAAAACTTTTGCAGTAGGTGATTTGGTTTTGAAATGGGACAAATCACACGAGGAAAAAGGTAAACATACCAAATTCCAAATACTATGACTTGGCCCTTTTCAAATCATTGAGAAAATTGGATAATCAATGTTTCTTCTATAAGACTTGTCCAGTAAGAAGGATTCTTTACCCGTTAATGGGCAAATCTTGAAAAAATAATTTTCCTAGAAGATAGCCTCTTCCAATTATGTATCATATTACCTTTAAGATTCTTAGGAAAATAAAGGTTAAGTAGTATTTACTTTTGGCTTGTCAAAATAAAATCTTTGATAATATTTCTATTTTTTCGCTTCTATAAGTAAATATTAAAAGAAATAATTAGGACATTTGAGTGCCAAAGTAAACTTGATTTCTTTGGAAAAACTTGATCTTACTAAAGAGCATTTATCCTATGAACAAACTCTTATCTTTTTAGAGTATGAATGTTTTGTTAGCAGTCAAGAAAAGAATCTTTAACCTAGTAAGGACTTTCTGCAGATGAGTATCTTAAAACTCTATCATCATCATCCAAAACTCTTAAAAGAGCCAATGATTCACCCCATCTGATAAAATTTTCCCTTTTCAGAGTGTAATTCTAAAATATGCAAAAATTAGAAGATAAAAAGTCTCATTACAAGCTTGTTTACCATGGTCATAGGGAAATAATCAAACTGATATTACCAATACTACATATCAAAACAGGGTAATAGGCAATGATCTCATCGATCAAAACACAAGGGTCTCATCAAGAGCCATCTTTTTTAGTTTAGTTAAAATAGGTGAATGGCATTGTCATTATTAGGTTACCAAGCCTACATGATGTCTTTTAAGAAACCTAAAAGAAAAAATTATATTAAAAAGGAAAAAGGGACAAGATCCAAGTGAGATTCAAAGCAAGTGAATATCATTTTGAAATTTGAAAATTGCTTCAGATGGGACAATGAATCATTGTTGGTTAAAAGATAACCCTGTTGAGGCTATCAATGCCTGCTAGCAGCAGAGGCTCTATTTATGATAAATGAGTAAACACCAAAAACTAATATGTAGAAAACACCAGCTATATAACTTTAAATCTTATTATTGATTGATGTAAACATTTGTATTTTTATCACTACAAGAGTAAAGTAGTTCAATAAATAGATTGAGTAAGTGATTATGATTCTAGAGAAATGTTGTTTACTTTATAACTCATGTAATTATTGTTTCTATAACTCTAATTACTTTGAAAGTTTTAGAAATTTCAGAAAACTGCTCAGAGATAACTAATTCTCCCAAGTGAATCGCCAAGTGTTGTACTATGAAACAACCCCCCCATTTATGAATAACAATAGCTAAGGTTAGAAATATAAATGGGGACCATTTTTTTAAATTTTTAGCCTTAGGATGATAAAACCTAACTCGAATAAATTGCCTTAAAAAATTCTTGCAAAACAACCCAAGGATGTGATCCTCATTGCAAATCGCAAATAGCGCTTTTTCATGTGATGTTCATAAAACACCTTTAAAAAATTGTGATGCACAAGCAAACCTCCCACTGCGATATCCCGATCAAAAGCACCTTGTTATTTCGCAAATCGCACTTCGCAAAAATCACGAGTAATTAAGCTATGCCACTACGACATCCATTAATGGTTTGCGTAATGGGATATTGTGGCAATCGCAATCGCATTTCGCCTTATTGAGCAGGCAACGCTATATTGCATCCTTTTAAATATTGCGATGTCCGAATAAGAGCGGTAAGCGTGTGAAATAATTGTGTTTTAATATAAAAAAAAAAAACGGATTGACAGGTTAATAAATGTTTAGCAGCCTGAGGAGAGGTAATGATTTTCCAAGTATTGGGTAGTTAACGTTGAGGATCTCATTTAAACCTTTCTCACGATCCAAAGTCATTTCAGAAAAGCTTTCAGTCTTAATTGCCCGACACCGTCTGTGATAATATGTCTTGTCCATTTTAGGCAAGCTACAAAAGACATGTCATTGAGGAAGGTGATGCAGAAACAGAAAAATCAAAGCATTGTTGAATCTGAGTTTACAAAGATGGATCCTATATTCTCTGATACAGTCTGTAGTGCTAAAGGAGGAGAAACAACTTGGGAGGTCATATACAATAGGCTTGAGGATGAGTGTCCCAAGATTATTGTCACAAGAGCAACAACTAACTCAACAAGACCTTCGGAACTTCAATTCAAGGATGTTGCCTTTTCTTTCCTTCATGTGATAGGAGCGAGGGCTAAAATCCTCCCATACACTGATATGATCAGGTGGGTGGTCGAAAACCTCACCATTACAGATAGGTAATTCAATAATTCAAGAATGGAACTCATGGGGTCATTCAGAGCAGAGTACCTAAAGAAAATGTACCATATACCTAACCCTCAGGATATATATGACAAGACATACATGGCCAACTTCACAAAGAAGAACCAAGACCCCTTCAAGATGATTTAGGGCTAGAGATTATTGGAGAACAAATTCAAATTTGACAAATCGGGTATGTATGCTATAGCCTCTTTGGCAAACCTCTACAACTATGCAGCTGCTATGTTATGTAGACTATATGGGTTACCCAATGATTCTAAGTTTTCCATAGAATGGATTCCTCTGATTGATGTCTACGTTAATTCCCACATCATGAATTGGTCCACCATCATGTCTTATAACCTAGCCACCATCATTACCAAATATCGACAGAAGAGATCCTCCTCTCCAGAGAACCTTCCTCTGTTCTATTTTAGCGCCTACATTATGGATGCCATCTGTTTCTACACTACATTTCCGACCATGGGTTGGAAATGGACCTTACAGGACCCATATCCTATCCATCTTAGTCATAAGAAAATATGGGAATCCCATTATATACCCCATTTCTATGAAATATGTCATGTTATTATTTCCACTGTGCATCAAATAATTTTTAATAAGAAAGCCCCAGGTTTTCCCAAGAAGCTGCTACAAACCTTCTAGGTGTTGGCAAATATTTTATTGAAGAATGGTTCACCTATATTAGGGTTTTTGGTAGCACAGTCAACCCACATGACATTCCTTTGTATGTTTCTGATAAATTTTTGGCAGGGAAATCGCCCACCAAACCGTGGGAAAAGGCCTAATTAAAGTTCTCAAAGAAAGCAAGAAGTTATTATGGCCCGCTTTTCCTTTCAAGTGCGGTTCTTTTTCTTTAGCAAATTTTAATCATGCGATTGAGGAGTCAGTAAGAATGGAAGCCCTCAAGCTTCATACTTTCCCGAAAAGGAAATTTAATCTAGACCAGGTAGCATATAACATCACTACTACAATAAATCTCAATCCATACAACCATGAGGATAACAATTTTGAAGACCTGTTACAATCGACTGAATCCTTCGAACAAGTATTCAAATGGGCTAAAGCCAACCTGAGCCCCGAAGATTTTGAAAAATTTTGAGAATTCAAAAATGAAAGGCTCGAAGTAATCCCAATGCACTTGTTGAAGATCGAAGATAAGCCTACGTCGAGTGTGACTGTTAGCAGTGAAGGACCTATTTCTCGCATAGAATCTCAAGTGAATATTAAGAAAACACCAGATATAGGGAAGGCCCAAGACATAGATAATATGGCAGAGTCTAGCAAGAAGTCAGCCAAGAAACAGGTTATGAGCACCCCACCTAAAGAAATCAGTTCAAATGTCAAAAGCAGCAGTTCGGAGCAGGAGTGGGATCAGTGTAATCAAAAATTGCAAGACACTCCAAAAATGACAAATACCTAAGAAACAATGGAGTGTTAAACTCCTTTGCATATTCAGGAGAATACAGAGTCCAATCATATGGACGAGCAGTCCAAATCCATGGATGAGCAGTCCAAGCCTATGGATGAGCAGGCGACAACATCCCAGCATACTAAGATTATCCCTACTCTTCCCACTTCAGATATTGTCTTGAAAGTGACTGAAATCCCTCCACTTAATGTTTTCTATAGTCTACTCCACAAGGTTGTAGTAAGAAGACAGAAGAAAAGGAAAAGGGTAGAAACACCCGAGATACCACCTAGAAATGAGCCAATGGAAATAGTTTGGAGGGACATTCCTTTCAACCCAGCTAAGAACTTGACTAGATTGTCACAGTTCATGGGAGCATATGCAACGGCCACCATGAACAAAGCTACTAAAGTCTCTACTACGTTGAGAGAAAAGGAGGAGAGGATTACACTGCTCGAGCAGCAACTCGAAACAAAGAAAGCAAGTGTGAACAGGCAAGAAGTTGAGTAGCTTTCCCAATTGCAACAAAGCATGGAGGTCCTAAAGATAAGCCATGAAGCCGATATATCGGGCAAAAAGATGCAACTCCAAGAATTGCAACAAGCCATGGAAAAATATAAGGAAGTTCCTACTACCGAGGAGTTCATTAAAGAGGCGTTGGAACTGAATTCCCTCCTGATGAAACAGCAAGAGTGCTTCTGCCAAAAGATGTCACACATTACTCCTTATCTGATCACTAGCAACTAGCTAAGAGATAAGGCGATCTACTAGAGAACCAAGTTTATTGATCTGAACACCAGAATCTCAGATTTCATCGAATGGCAGGAAACAAAAGACGGGAGGAAAGTTAATCTGCCTGAGATTGAGGAGACACACAAATACATTCTTTTCATGGATTAGGACGTGAGAATCAAGCAAGTTGAGCTAGCAGTGGCAAGGGTAGTTGGGGTATCGAAGAATATAATAAAGGCAGTGAACCACACTCGACTTGTCACCAACCTGGTAAAGGAAGGAAATCTAAAAGAAATTCATGATTTAGGTGCTTTGCATAAAAGATGGCAGAAAAGGGCAGAGACTCAAAGGGAAGCAATAGAAAAATTGACCAAGACCGACTAGGATTTGTATTCGCAATACCTCGTCAAGCCTCACAGTCAAATCATGACCCTTAACTACTCACATCATTCAAATCAGCGGATGTTGCCACCTCTCAACCAATGTGATTTTTGCAAGACAGCTCAAGACACATTTTGTGGCACCTCCTCAACTCAAATCAATGACCAATATATGTGATTTGAAGGACAAGCTAGCAGATAGAAAAATATCATTTTAGCCTCTTCTCATCAAGCCACTGTTTATTTTTAGAGTTATTTAACTAGTTAGGAGGAAGGTTGTTTGAAACCTCCTCAAATTTTTGTATAATCTATTTTTTCACATTAGTTAGATATTATTTATACCCTTCTCATGCATTTAGAGAAGGGTCCATAATTTTATCAAAAACATTTGCAAAGAATGCACTTTTTTTAGTTTGTGAATGCTTTGGTGAAATTATGGAACATGATCGTTTCTTTTAGATATCAGAAAGGAGTTGATCCATGTCATTAGTCAAATGAGCAGAACTTCGCACATATGGTACTATTATCTTGTATGATTGATTTTTTTTTTGTTTAATTAGTGACAACACTTTACTTCCATGAATTGTATGTGAGATTTATCCTTTCTGTTAAGCGTTAATTGCACTATTGTATGATGCCTAGCTAAAATGATTGATTTTCATATACAACTCATCATATATGTGATATATTTTATAAATTTCTTTGACTAACTATTTAGTCAAAGAAATTATATTTATATGTTATCATCTCTGTTTATGTGTGATTGAGCTTTATTATCACATGTTAAGTAGATATCTTTGTAGATCGCATACCACACAAAAATACCCGGGTTTATATTAGAATAAGTTAGTTTAGAGATTGGCATGATATAATAGGTCATTTAGATTATCATTATTCTATTGCAATAACTCGTGAACCACCCACTCTCATCTTAAAACCCACACTAGGAAACTGGTCCCATTATCCCCAGTCGGAGCCACCACTTTAAATGGAAAAGGGGTTGTCTTAAGGTTCAGACCAGGTGGTTATCCCCCATGTTGGGGCAACAGAATTATGAGGCCACAACTTAGTGAAAGTGACATAACAATTAAACAGATAGATGCAAGTATTTCCAACCCAAAATTAGTCTTTATTAATCAGAATCTTTCGAGTACAGACTTCAACTACCCTGTGCACTCAGTTGCGGGGGTCCATGCACTCAGCTGTGGACTCTTCCAGGCCTCCGTGCACTCAATTGTGGAGCCTTTCCTTCACTACTGATAGGAATAGACCTTCATGTCTATCCAGCCCTTACAACATCATTCATACTTCTCATTATCTGTTATTATCTATATCTAAGACTCGCTATGACTCGATTATTTATAATTTTTCTAATACAATACCATGGCCTTGGGATCATGGGTGAGTCTTCAAAAACTGCCTATCACTTACCCAAACAAGGGGCTAAGGCCCATGTGACTTTGACTAGCTATGCACTCTGCATCCATATTTTACAGAGACTTTACATTATTTACAAAATTTGACTAAATTAATCAATTTCTACCCCTGGGGACCCCATCCCAACATCAGTCTCATAGGTAAAGCGATATTTGGTGGGAAGGCATGAAGACTGTCAAAGTTATACATGAGGAGGATTTGACTTGGCATGCATTTGAAAGGCTCTTCAAGAAGAAGTGTTTGTTTGAGAGGTACTATAATGAAAAACCTGAGTTTTATGAGTTGTGGTAGAGTTCTATGACAGATGATGAGTATACTAGCAGTTTTTTGGAGTTGTTGAGATATGTGCCTTACCTCGGGGAGGAGAAGGCCAAGGTTCAAATATTAATCAGTGGAATTCCAATTGCATACAGAGACTAGATTGAGTTCGATAAGCCTAGATCATTGGAGGAGGCCATCTGAAAGTTGAAGCAATGTTATGAATAGTCAAAGCGCAAAATTGAGCCTAAGCATGACTTGAAAATAAATGAGGAAGCTAAAGGAAAATGGTAACCAAAGAGGGGAAGACCTCAAGATGCAAGTGAGAAATAAAATGTAGTTCCTTATGAGAGATTCAATATGACTGAGAAGGGACATGGAGAGCATCAAGCTAGAGGTAGTGGTAGGGAACCATAGCAACATTGGATATGTGTTGAGGATCATCATAAGAGGGATTGTTTGTACTATCAGAGTGGTGGTAGACCCTAGATATACAGTGCTCAGGTGGCGCATATAGTTGGTGATGTTGGTAATAACATTCCTCGGATCTATGCAGCTATGGACAACAGGCAAGTGAATCATCAGACATCGATCATTGAGATGGAAAGTAAGTTTTGTGATCAAGTTGTTTCTATTTTGAGTAATCCTAGATCTAACTATAGTTATATTAATCCTAAACTGGTGGATAAGTGTGGTTTGAGAAAAGAAGTGCATGCAGAATCTTGGTTGGTACAATTAACTATAGGTACAAAGAAGTGAGTTCACCATTGGGTAAGAGCTTGTTCATTTGAGTTAAATGGTATGCCTATAGCAACACATTTGAATGTATTTCCATTGGGATCATATAGTATGATTTTGGGTATGGATTGGCTATATCTTCACAGAACCAAAGTGGATTTCTTCGACAAGGCCATTGAGTGTGTGGATGATAGTGGGGAAAACAGGACTTTGCAGGGGAAGGAGAAGCCTACATTGGTGAGGATGGTTACCACTATGAAGGCTAAGTGTAGTTGCAGAAAAGGTTGTGTGATTTTTGCAGTACACATTTATAGTGATAAGGGTAAGGAGGTTGAGGATGCCAATGTGTTAAGTAGGTACCCAGTTTTGCGACAGTTCTAGGATGTAATTCCTGAGGACATTACAGAGTTTCCACCTCATAGGGAAGTAGACTTTTCTATTGAGTTGCTATCAGGGACAGCTCTGGCATGAAAAGCACCTTACAAAATGAGCACACCTGAGTTGGTTGAGTTAAATTTGCAGCTAAAGGAAATGTTGGACAAGGGATGCATTAGGCCAAGTGTATCGCCTTGGGGCGCACGAGTGTTGTTCGTGAAGAAGAAAGATGGTAATATTAGATTGTGCATTGACTATAGGAAGTTGAACAATGTGTTCATTAAGAACACATACCCATTGTTGAGGATTGATGATTTGTTTGATCAGTTGAAGGGAGCAGCAGTGTTCTCTAAGATTGACTTGATATAGGGATACCATCAGGTACGCAAGAAGGAAGAGGATATCTTCAAGACTGTGTTCAGGACCAGGTAGGGGCATTATGAGTTTTTTGTTGTTCCATTCAGTTTGACTAATGCTCTAGCTACATTTATGTGTTTGATGAATAGTGTGTTGCGTCCTTATTTGGATAAGTTTGATATTGTATTCATTGATGATATATTGGTATATTCTAAGAATGAGAAAGAACATGTCGAGCATTTTGTAGCAGTGTTGAGATTTCTAAGAGAGCATCAGTTGTATGATAAACTTATCAAGTGTAGATTCTTTTAGACTAAGGTACATTATTCAGGGCATGTTGTCTCCAAGGATGGCATAGCAGTGGATCCAGATAGATAAGGGCCATCATGGAGTGGGAAGCTCCTAAGAATGTGGTTGAGGTGAGATCATTCATGAGATTGGTAGGTTACTATAGGAGGTTCATCAAGAACATCTCACGCATTGCATATCCTATAACATCATTATAGCGGAAAGGTAAGAAGTTTGAATGGACATAGGAGTGTGAGGCTAGTTTTGAGCAGCTTAAGTAGTTGTTGACACATGCACCAGTGTTAAATATTACATATATGGACAAGGTATTTGTAATGTGTACAAATGCTTGCAAGTGAGGACTTGGAGGATTTCTCATGCAAGAAGGACAGGTATCGTGCTATGAGTCTCGGAAACTGAATGAGTACAAGCAAAACTACCCAACGCGTGATCTTGAGCTAGCAGCAATTATACATGCATTGAATATGTGGAGGCACTATCTTCTGGGCAGGAGATTTACATTAATGAGTGATCACAGCAGGTTGAGATGTTTTTTTGATAAGCCGAATCTAAATGTGAGGCAAGCTAGTTGGTTGGCTACCCTTAGTGATTTTGACTTCGAGATCAAATACATCAAAGGGAAGGAGAACTAGGTTGCAAATTCTCTTAGCAGGAAGGTACAGGTAAATCATATAGCATCTATGAGCTCTTATGGGACAGAGTTATAGGATAGGATCTTGCAGGTAGGACAAAGGGATGAAAAATACATGGAGATCATGCACAAGCTACAGCAGAGCACAGATACAGGTATAGGTACAGGTGTCGATACAGGTACATATGATCAGGGTGCAGACTATTGATGAGCCCCAAAATTGGTAACAATTTGGGCTCATTTGGCCTAATTTTCATTGTTCAGTCCTTGTTCAAATCCATCATTTTCTATAGTTTATGCATTATTTTTAGTATGTTTGTGTCTTTGGTACGAATAAGGGAAGTTACTTTTCCTAGGTGGTTAACACATGTCTATTTCAGGTTTTTGACATATATTGGAGCAAAGTCAAAGAAACCATGAGCTATAAGGCAGCCAATCCTGAAGTGAGGACTTGAAGGAGGGGTGCCTACGGCATTCAATGACCCTTCCTCGGGATCTTCACCTCCAACTCCGAGCTCCAAAGACCACCAAACCGAATCTAGAAGGCAGCCAATCAGCATTTAGAAAGGGACTGTTTGACTCACAGTTGACAGCCGAGTTCCACAGATTGAGGAGGCCAGCTAGGTCCCTCGTGATCTATAAATGTTGAGGCCTCAACCTTCGTAAAAAGACTTTTGAAATTATTGTGTACTTTGCACCTCAATGCTGCAGCTTTATTTTGTTCCTTTATAGCCATTTTTGGCATGACTATTATGATTCTTTTGGATAATGAGAAGAAATTTGGTTTCCTATCAAATCTGAGTTTTTCATAGGAGCCAAAGCTTTCAGGGTTGGGCCCAACCTGAGAGCCTAGGACCTCCTTTCTGTATTATTGCTTTTCCTTTACGTATCACTGTTTTTTTCCTTTATGCATTTGAATATATTTATGTTAAGTAGATTCAGTTATGTTGCTAGAATAGATCACTGTTTATGAATGACTTTGGTTTAGATGTTTTGGTAGGATAATAACAGTAAGATCTCCATGGAAAAGAGACAACCACACTCCTGGTTTCACCTTGGCCTTATTGGATTTGGGGCTGGAATTGAGGAAACAGTGCTGCCTCACAAAAACACTAGTTTGCTTGTTTATGCAATCTTTTAGTGTTCTTGTTTTATTTGTAGAGATTAGTCATGGGTTTGGACATCTGAAATGTTTCTTTGCATAGATGGTGTACAAGGTTTTCTTCCCAAATAAAGTTGTTGCTCATTTATGTTGATTGATGGATAGAATAGACTAGTTTAGGATTTGATCATTTGCAGTTGTTGATTTGATCAAGGCCTACCATGCAGGGCATCTTCTTCCTTCATCCATCCTCCCAAAGCATCATCTAAGCCTCCTATTCTGTCTCGTAGCTAAGCTGCCCTTTCCCATCTATCCTTTGTGTCTACAAAACCTTACCTCCTTGCTCATCATTGCCTTAGTCGTCTTCAAGCCAAGTCAGCCTTCTACACCTCTTCACTGATCCACCCA